>JANFAB010000028.1:600000-781947 GCA_024613165.1 Pisolithus albus
AAGAACGCCATGAAGGCATATTCTTTTTTCACCGCCAATGGGGCGGGAACGGTCCCCTGATCGAAGGGGAACTTTCTTCTGCATCGTACTATCTCAATAATTTCTTTGCCAAATACTACTGTGATAGCTTATACGCACGCATCTCACTGTTTTGACTGTTTTCCTCCTGGGACTTTGGTACTCATTACCGCGAGCATTGACAATTTTACGTAGCCTGTATTTGATAGCACCCTCTGGACACAACGGTGATTGAGATCCTAAAAACTGAGTGTACAGGGACAAAAATTTGTCCATATACTGCGAGTCATAGGAACGGCCCGTCGGACGTTTCGCCAAGGACTTAAAACTGCGGAAGTAAAAGAGACAGTAAGCTGGCGACTCAAGGAAATGACACCGGCATGGCACTGTCATCATGAATAGTGAATCGCACTCGCCGGAAGTGAGGTACCCCTCCAAATTATCATCTTAGCCGTCGAAGTGAAAGTGTGATACAGCTGACGCGAAGTTGGTTGATAGCTGGTAGTCACGTGCCAGCTGGTTCTATCCATAACCATCTGTATTGTCCACCCCTACCTGCACTTGTCACTACCCTCATGCTATGCGGCTACGAGACAAGCGTTCGCGACGAATGCGTTTGTTTTCAGTTCATCATGGCAAAGGAAAGCAGACTACCGTCTTCCGCAGGATGCTGTGATCTACAGTCTGTGGCTTCGAAAGCTAATGTTGACTCTATCAACGACCGAGAGGGGTTAGAGCAATGCGGCAAGTTGTCTCGAAAGCTGCAGGATTGCCACTCCATTGCGTATCCCCTTGGCAGTTCCGGTAGGGAAGGGACTACACTTTCCCTTTTTTTAAAGTCCACACAGGAGCAGGGACAGCCGAACAACGCCGGAGATCTAGAAGTTTCTTACAGACGTAAACGTTTGATCCGCTCAGCACGGGCTAACCATTCGTCGTACATGGCCAAGCTGTACATCGCATGGGAGACACATCAAACACTCGTTAGCTCGCTCGGTAACAGCGAGGTGAGCGCCATTTACACCTTCGGATAGACATATCACATAGGTTGAAAAGTGACTCTCGTGCATGTCTTACCATTCCAGTGGCAAACACCGGGGTATGTGTGTTCCAATGGAAAGGAAGCTTTCGTCCGGAACCTTATCACTCGAGAAGTGATGGCTAAAGTTCAGAATAAATGTAGGGTCGCCTCAGCACAGCAGTTGTCGCCACCGGTCCAGGAGATCCTGTGTATCCCTGCTTAAATAGTGCCAGCGTCGTCGATGATACGTCACTCTCTTGTGCCATCATGAATATCACCGGAGCTTTGGAAGCAGCTCGAGCTCAGACTAGGTCGCTGATTACATTTGCACCTCCACTCGCCAAGTCCAGCTTCATCCTGCAAAGCACGAGTGTGGCGGGTCTTCTGGGTGGAGAGGAGGCGACGTCTACAGTTGCCTTACTGCAAGTGTCTGACAAGAGGAGGTGGCTTGGTTGGTATAATTCCCCAGGTAGGATTATCCGTTGTCCTAGAGGAAGTGACTTACTGGAGTTCCCCAGGTTCTTACGTTATGGGCACGCGCTTTCTACGACTCGCCCACTCAGCAACTCCGGAGGTCGTATCTGGTTCGGATTGTGATCCTGAATCAGGTACTGAAATGGTACATATCGACCCCTCCCTCCTTTTCGCGCATGATGGCTGGTCCAAAGGTCCTGCATTCACAGGGGCCTACTCTGGCAGCTCCCTTCCCGAAACTGGACCTCTAGCCTCTATTTTTGCGAAGAAATCTTCCAGCTTGAGGGGTATTACGATTAAAGGCAGGGATTCTCAACCTGTGAGCGTCACCGTCGCCTCACTCAAGCAGGTTCCTGGTCTTCAAGAACGGATGATGTTCCACCACCGCCCGCCTCTAGCTGCTGTTATACCTATCTTTGCCAGCTTGGCAGCCTGCATAATATGTGGACTGTCCGGCCAGTGGTATGCCTTCTCCATGATCCTTCTGGGTATCTTCGCCAGGGGGTCAGTTTTCACCTTCATTGGCGCCGGAAAACTGGTTTTTGACCATCCCAAGCCTGCGGAAGGTTCCCCCTCTGGTGATGGCATCCTGGGCCGTGACCAAGAACTGATTCTCTTGAAAGGAGAGGAGCACGTCGTAAATGCCGTTACACGGGGAAGGATGTTGTTTCGCTTCCGATCTAAGCTCGCCTGCCGCATGGCCGAATGGTGTTCCATCCTGCTTATTGTCCAAGCCATCGCGCAGTTGATCCTCATCCCCCAGAGCCAACTCTTCGGGCAGCTTATGTTCCTGGTCTCTCTTGCCATCTCTTGGGTATTCAACGTGTGGCTCTCGTCCGTCGACAAAAAGGAGGTTCGGAACGAAATTTTCAACAAAGTCCTGGGAGAGCCCACCCTCATCAAATTCACATTTTGCAATCGTGTCAGTGCGGTGGTATTCCTTCTCCTAGCCTTGAGCTATGATCACCGGTCCCCTAGTAACTTGGGAAGGCTTAAAAAGATAATGGACGCTCTGTTGCCGACCGATGCCGAGGTATGGGAGATATGGAAAGAGACCGTACTCAGTAAATTGAGGAGTGGACAAGAACTGCGGTTTGAGGGTAGTCACCAATCGGATCCATCCCGCAGAGACGAAACTTTGTTGGAAACTTTCCTCAAAGACGCCGAGGTGGCTTACACAGCTTTCGAGAACCATCGAGCGGAAATCGTCCCCCAAGAAGAGGTGACCAACGAACATCGGGCGGAAACCGTTCCCAAAGAAGAGATGATCAACTCAAATTGATCGCTGTTGCGGCCTTAACATTATCCTTCAGTCGTTATGATCGTAGTATGCACACTATGCCACTCGGCACTGCACTGGCTCTTGTTCTCACTTACATCACTGTAATTGCGTATGTCTAGAATTCGATACCCTCAATGTCGTCGTACTTTCAGAATTCGGGCAAAAACCGATTAAGTTTTGCGGCCCGAGGCCGAGTAGCCGAGCTTGGCAGTAGAGATGGTCTCAACCATGAGTACAGTCGCTGTATCATCCTTCTCGCTCGCGCACCATTGATGAATATTGAATACGCATTTTCTGGAATAAACTGACTTTACAGTATACCAGGAATTTTGCGAACGAGGGACCGAATGGCAGCGAGGGGGGCGCGATCAAAGACGTAGTCGTATCTCTACAAACTCAGCGAACTACTCCTGCATACATGGAATGGTATGATCATCTCGAAACCAATACAGAAACATTCCCCTTCGGCCCTGTCCACGCAGTACTCGCCAAGCCTCGAACGACAGGTTATACACGTCTTGACTATGATGAACACATATGCCAGCATGCTGATGGCGAGCCCAAAACAACAGTGGCTTGAGGATATACTTACAAATTTCACATCCTTTATGCGAGCACAGTACATTCAGCGTTAGAAAGGATAAGTCGATCATATGGCGATAGAAGATGATAGCAAAGGAAAAGAAGAGGACGTTCTTGAAAATTGGAACGTATCGTCGAAGTCGTCACGAGGCATGTGGGCAAGGATGGCCTCCGCCTTGTTGAGAAAGAAAAAGGGGGATCTTCTCTGCTCCCTTCTGCCTACCTGTCGTGGCGCGAGTAAATGTACATTCTTGCCGTCGTTAGCCACTGTCTTTCAGCGCTGTATCGAATCGTATGCAGGTGGAATCTCATGCGGAAGGTCCTCCGGTGCTCTTCCTGCATCCCGGTGCACAACGACCCTCCCCCCTGCGGGACCTAGAGGGAACTGGCTACGCTCCCGGGGTTCGCACTGCGCGGCCACGCCCAAACCACAAGCGTCCCTCTCACCAGCAGCCTCAGGTTCTTTGGTACATCCCAAGCTCGCACTTGCACTAGGCACTGTGCCCGGCGAGAGAGATGAACCCAGACGAGTATACCAATGCGCGGGTGCAGCGTCGTGCATGAACAATTGTTTCAATTGTGCGTATTGCCCAGCAGGAAAAGCTGCACCCTGAGGTGGACCGGGCAAGAGAGATTGTCCGGGAAGATGCCCACTGCTCGCACCCTGCAAGTAGAACTGGCCGTCTGAGTCGTATGACGCCAAGCTCGGTGGGAAGGATGAGTTAGGTATTTGATGCTTTGTCTGAGCGACAGTTACTCCCGCAAGCGAAGGACCACTAGCAAACGGCGATTGGCCATATTGCTGCATCTCCTCGTCTTCATCGGCCGCATAGGCATTAAATGGTATGATATTGTTGGCTTCGTCTGATAGATCGAGCTGTGAAAGGGTACCGCCCCAACCTGGACGATTGATGATACGATCTGGTTTGTAATCCCCATCAAACTCGTTTTTGGACGAATGTTTCCTGATGAAGTAGATCAAGAGTGCGATGACGACGAGGACAACGACGCCTCCAACGACACCCCCGATGATAGCAGCTATCGGTGTACTACTGGATGAGCTCGGCTGAGCGCTAATGGTGGATGTCGAAGACACAGTGACAGTGACACTGACGGTGGTATATACGACACCTCCCGCAGCATTGGTAGAACTGTATCGTGACATGCAATGGTTAGGACGTGGCGAGAGGGGGAGGATCAGAATTCATGGCTTACACAGCTACTATTGAATATCCGTCATTTGGGGAGAGTCCGATGACATCCGGGACAGAGGAAGTCGAGGGGGAGGGAGGGGTGGAGGAGAAAGTCGTGGATGTGGGAGGGATGGAGGTGGTAGTCGTAGTAGATGCTGTTAAAGTCGTGACATTAGTAGATGAAGGGACTAGAGGGGAGAAGACGTCGTCGGGGTGTCGCCTGACCAGGACATGATGGTGTCAGGAGAGAAGACCCTCAGATACGAAGAGAACGAAGGAAAAGAAAGAACCGCCTTGGCAACTTTGAGCCGAGTCCGGAACGCTCTGAAAAACATGTTCCCCCTCTTCGTTTTCGGCGCGAGTGTCACCGACGATAAGACTTACAGGGAAGCGGAGACAAAGTTGCCTGCCGCGCAATCTGAACTTGTCGCCTGTGTACCATCATTCCTCGTCGCCGTCGCTTGCTTGCGAAGAGAAGAGAGAGGAGAAGAGAAAACTCTGCACTGGCAATGTTTGAAATGCCAGTAGCTCACCAGAAAGCCGCCCTGGCGTACCAACAACGTTTATATCACGATCATGGATGTGGCGGTTGATAAATTAAACAAGGAAGTCTTCATTGGGAGACGTCGAGACAGTTTCGGCTCCACACTCGAGGGTCACGCCTATTAGATTACTGTGTTGCTCGTTATCACCTCTAGCAGGATAGAGCTGGTGAGATCGACAGAAGCCGGGAGTGGTCGTGAATATACTTACTTGCGAGTTCACTCCACGAAGCGAATAGATTGGGAAGAAGAAACGTTCCCACCGGAATAACCCCGGGACGAAACTTGTGTACCTACTCCGCAACCACCCACCACTGTTCCTTTGTCAAAATCACTGCTCAAGCCAGCAACTTGCAGCGTGTTCTCTGCTGGCCCAGCGGTGTGCATAGTCAGCAGGACCGTGATCTTGCAAGGTTCGGCGGTAGGTGGTGCCCATCGCCTTTACGTGCATTTTTTGTCTGCCTAATTTCAGCTATTCTACTCGCTAGTGGTATCTTCATCGTGAAGAAAAACGGAAACTTTGCATTCCTCGAGCTGGCGATTGTACGGAAAGATAACTCGAACCAGCGCATAGCGACAGTACGCGGCCGTAAGAACTCTAACACCACAGCATGCTGGTTTCGTTTACGGACATCTTGCCTGGCCGGCATCAGCGGCGGCGTTCGTATGTAGAAGCATTCTTTTGACCTGTGCACGAGACGACCAATAATTCCCGCCTCGCCTCCATTCCAATTTGGAGATAAATGCAAAGAATGTGAGTTCCTACCCTCATGTGAACACCCTGTGGTACGCCACAAAATGTGGATTAGGTGAGACGTATCCTGGTTACTTGACTTGTACAGGATGTTCCTTGTCGACTGTGTTAACGTAACTCTACAGTTGCTTTGTTGGTTAAAAAACCGATAGGTTTTGCGGCCCGAAGTCAAAGCCCGGACGGCCGAGCTGCGACAGCTGTTTACCGAACAAGTCGGCTTCGAGTGGACATCGAGCCCGAGGCGTCGGACGAACAGTCGACCCTTGAGTTTGAGACGCGAGAGAGGTTCGAGAGAAAGTCGGGGGGACAGAAGTCTCCGTACGCCATACGCGTCTCCGCTACTGAGAGTAGCCCACTGACGTCTAATGTGCGGATGTGTACTTTGGGTGCTCTACTAATAGCCATCTCACTTCACGCGCAAAGAGGGCGAAGAACATAACAAAATGAAGGTGTGTGATTACGAACACAATGGAAGTACGGCGAGAGGGTGTCGTCGACTCATCGTGTGGACGCGAAACTCGGACGGCGTTGCACATAGTCGTTCCTTCCCGACCACTCTTATACCCCAATCCATGGGAACGCACCGCTGGAGAGAAAGTTGGCTATAACAATATGCCAATACCCCCAAATGACGCGTCTTTCAAGCTGTGGTGCGTGCGCCTTCGGCCACGGTAGTAATGTACACGACGTGGGATAGTCAATCGTTGCATATGGCGCTAGCAAGGTACAGTTGAGCTGCTGGAATGTCCGTATACCACTCGCGTACCGGTTTGGTGATGGGACACCACATTGCGCACAAATGTATGATTTCGTGAAGACTCGATAGCGAGGAAAGGAGCTTGGAGGTAGAAATGGTCTCAACCGTGAGTACAGCTGCTGTATCAACCTTCTCACTCGCGGACACACGCATAGCAGCAAGGGGGCCACTATCAAAGAGGTCGATTTCTACAACCTCAGTGAGCTACTTGTACGGAGAATGGTTGTCTAGGTATGATCATCTCGAAACGACAACAGAAACGTTCCCCTTCAGCCCCGTCCACGCGGGAGTCGCGAAGCCTCGCGCGACAGGTTATACACGTCTCAACTACATGTACACATACCAACTAGGATGCCATCCCCAACAAGGATGGCAAAGAGCCTTGGTCAAGTGCCAAGGCAGTGGAAAACGAATATGCCAGCATGCCAGTGCTGAGCCCAAAGCAGCTGTGGCTTGGGCCTATACTTATAAAATCAACGTCCTTTATGCGAGCACAGTACATTCAGCGTTACAAAGGATAAGTCGATCATATGGCCACAGAAGAATGATACCAAAGGAAAAGAAGAGGACTCTCTTGAAAATGAAACATATCGTCAAAATCGTCACGAGACATGTGGGCAAGGATGGCCTCCGCTTTTTTGTGATAAAAAACGGGGATCTTCTCTGCCTCCTTCTGCCTACCTGTCGTTGCGCAGGTAAATGTACACCCTTGGCGTCGTTCGCCACTGTCTTCTAGTGCTGTATTGAATCGTATGCAGGTGGAATCTCCTGCGGTAGGTTCACCCCTTCTGGTGCCCTTCCTGCATCCTGGTGCACAACGACCCTCCCTTCTGCGGGGCCTGGAGAATCACAATGATCCAGGGGTTCGCATTGCCGGGCCAAGTCCAAACCATAAGCGTCTCTCTCACCAGCAGCCTCGCGTTCCTTGGTACTGGGCACCGAGCTCGGCGGGAGCGATGAATCCAGACGAGGAGCATACCAATCCGCGGGCACAGCGTCGTACATGGACAGTTGTTTTGGCTGTGCGTATTGCCAAGCAGGCAAAGCTGCACCCTTAGGTGGACCGGCCAAGAGAGATTGTCGTCCACTACCCGATTCTTCCGCACCCTGCAAGTAGAACTGGCCGTCTGAATCGTATGACACCAAGCTCGGGGAGACAGATGAGTTAGGCACTTGATGCTTTGCTTGAGTGCCAGCTACACCCATAAGCGAAGGAGATTCGCCATGTTCCCGCATCTCCTCGTCTCCGTCGGCGGCATAGGCATTGAATGGTGTAATATTGTTGGCTTCGTCTGAGAGATCAAGCTGTGGAAGGGCGCTGCCACCGCCTGAATGATTAATGATACGATCTTGTTCAAAGTCGCCGCTATACTGGTTTTTGGACGAGCGTCTCCTGATGAAGTAGATCAAGAGTACGAGGACGACGAGGACGACGACGCCTCCAACGACACCACCGACGATAGCGGCTGTCGGTATACTACTAGATGATGTCGAGGGCACGGCGGTGACAGTGGTAGTAACCAGGACAGTCGATCCTGCAGCGTTGGTAGATCTGTGTTGTGGCACGCAATGGTTAGGGGATGATGAAAGAGGGAAGATCGAGGTTTATGGCTTACACGGAAGTAGATTGTAGAGGCGACGTGGCCACAGCGGCAGACGTCGTAGAAGTGCCTGCCTCTGCAGAGGTACCATTGGATGAGGTGCCCGATCCATCGGACGCAGGGGATCCGGCAGTACCGACGCTAGTTCCGCTAGTGCCAGGAATTCCGGTAATACCGGCAACAGTTTCGTTATTAGTGCCAAGGGATCCGGGAATGCAAGAAGGGCAAAATTGGCCAGCAGTGGAATCGGTCGAGGACGAGGTAGGGGTAGAGGAGGAAGTCGTAGCAGAAGCTGTTAAAGTTGTGACGTTAGTACCTGAAGGACAAGTGGAGAGAGGACGTCGTCAGGGTGTCGCCTGACGACGACATGACGGTGTCAGGAGAGAGGATGCTCGGATACGAAGAGAAAGGAAAAGAAAAAACCGTCTTGGCAAGGAGGTCCTTGGCAAAACCGAGCCATCAACATTGCACCAATTGATTGCTCTCAAAAACAATCCCCCCTTCGTTTTTGGCGCGAGTACTGTGTAACATCGACCATAAAAGCGGTGACAAACCTTGAGCTTGACCGTTAAATGCTTGCCGCTTATCGACCATCATCCCTCGTCGCCGTCGCTTGCTTGTAGAGAGAAGAAAAAAGAAAAGTGAAGACTCTGCGCGGCAGTGCGGCGACCGGCAGCGATTGGGGTGTCAGTGGCTCTCCAGAAAGCCATCCCTGGCGTGCCATCAACGTTTTAAACACGACCATGGATGTGGCGGTTGATAAATTAAACAAGCGATGCGGAGATGTCGAGATAGTTTCGGCTCCACATTCGAGGGTCAAGTGTACGTTGTTTTGTTCCTCTTTTATCACCCTTGGTATACCTGTGCTTTTCTTTCGTTCTGGGATACAACGTTTGGTGAGATCGACGGAAGCTGGAGTCACCGTGAAATATACTTACTTGCGAGTTCACACCACAAGGTGGATAAATTAGGAAGGGGAGACGTTCATTGCAAAGATACGGCATGCCTCGTGGACGCTTACCATAGTCGTGTCATTGCACGCAGACAAAATGACAGAAGGGACGTTTTGCTGTGGTGAAACTTCGCTGTAGTACCTACACCGCAACCAACCCACATTCTACCTCGGTCATGCATTCAACCAGGCCCAATACCCCACACCTCCAAGCCGACACATTCAAATGGTACGTCTTTCTTGCCCTTGCTTGCACCCATCTGCGAGAGCGGTCGCGCACACAAGACGGGATTGTCAAACGTCGGGCATGGTGCTGACGACCCCTCAAGAAGAGACGAATCGATGTACAGACCGTAGTGGCCATCCCTATATGGAGCAGAATGACGGTCGAATGTATACTCGCGGGAGAGATGTTAAGAAGAAACTTACCCTCCTCCAAACGAGATGAAATCGGGGTCACACAACACCACATAGTCGTTCTTTCCCGACCACTTGTACACCTCGAGCGGTGGAGACGTATCTCGGCGGTATTGCCAGAGAAAACTAAGATGGGACAAGGACACGGCCGCGTGCACATATCCATCCACGAAAGACCCGCAGTTCGCGTCAGAAGGGTTCACGGAAGGCAGCCAAACACACTCACGCTTCCCCACTCCCGTAAAACCCACCCTGTCCTTTCGAAATGCCTTCCCCGATCCACGCACCAAACACGCCATCGAAACTGTCTTTCACCACCAATAGCGCGCCGCTGGGTGGATTCGGCTCTGCCTTGCAGGGTATGCGCGGTTCACAGCGACTATATAGAGTATTGAGGGAGATACCGTGTTGGTCGATCGAGTAGAGTAACGTCCAGTTGCGGGAGAGTCGAATGAGAGCGGGCAAGTGTACTCGAAGCTGTAGGGGTGTGAGTGCGTGTATTACAGACACGCAGGACACAGTACCGGATTCGCAACATCCTCAGTGAGCACCTCGAGTGTGCCTTCGCGCCTCCCACACAAATTTATACCCTTCACTCTCACCTTTCCATTTGTACTCTTTGACTTCCCTTTCGCGTCCCCGATGCTACCGCTTCTCCTCAACCCAGGACCATCGCCAGCATTAGATTCGTCCTTCCAAGACCCGCTCAAAAGGTCCGAACCGCTTCCATGAGCACTATCACCATTAGCGCACTCCATCTCACCGCCCAGTCCGATGGTATCCACGGTGCCGCTCTCTTTGTCTCTCTGAAGCGCATCGTAGAAACCCTTGTCCCAATTTCTGTCACCTGTGAACCCAGGAGCGCCCGATGGCGGCATATACGGCGTGGAGACAAATGGTGAGCCACGATGCGACATCGAAGAGAACGAAGAATGGTCTGAGTAGATGCTAGAGAGAGTTGGATGGGAAGACGAGTGAGTCCCAGTAGTACTGGACGAAGACAATGTGCCGCTCCGCGCATGTTTTGACCCTCCTGATAAAAAGGTAGATACAAGGTTAGAAGAGATCCTCGATAGTGTTGCTTGTGAGGGTGAAGCTGAATGGCGTTCCCTGTTTAGTTCTCTTTCTTTCATTCTTCCATCCTCGTGGGCACTCCCCTGCACCTTATCTAAACCCACCGACAAGGGTAACGACACTCCAGAAGCGTTGGGTGATGACGCAGAAGGCGGAGAGGCACTTCCGCTTAAACGAGGGGGGAGCGCTGTACCTGTGCGAGGCAGGCCAGCTAGACTGCTCAAGCTTCGCTTGCGCGTGGGCGTAAGAACAGGTGATCTACTGTGTGGACGTGCGTGCGGTGCACGTGGAGATGAATGAGTACACGGGAGGGATTTGGATGATATATCAAGATCCGAAGCAAGTGCGTCTGCGATCGATTCATGTGGTGAGAGGACGGGTGCGTGACATGGTATTTTTTCTTGCGATAGCGTCGAGGACGATGGTAATGGTTCATTCGAGGTCGGCGTAGTATACGCTAGGTCGTCTTGCGATTCTGGTTCTTCCGACAACAGATCCAGTGTCGTCGATTGGTGCGAAGGTAGAGGATCATCCATCTGTGCGGCCAAGAAGTACAAAGGATCATCCTGATGCTCTAACAGTTCATCCAATACACCCTTCCTCTTCTGCTCTGACGCAACCTTGGCAGTGGTCGTAAACTGTCCAAAATAATCAAGACTCACATTCCTCGCCTTACCCGTCGATTCAGGCTGCGAGGTTTCTGCCGAGCCGCTCAGTGAGTCAGCATCTTCGCTCGGTTGGATCATAGATTTAAGTCCAGGGGGAGAAGTCAACGGATCTTGGTGAGGCGGGACCGAAACAAAGGGACCAAAATCGGAATCCGTGGAACTCTCGGTACGTGTACGGCGATGTTGAGTTGGCCGCGACAGCGATTGAGATAGACGGTTAGGTAGTGATTGTTCGTTACTGTCAACGGTTTGCGTTGGTGTGGCAGGTGGAGTTGCAGGAGCGAAGAGCATCGCAAAACGGTCGATGTCAGATTCGTCGAGGTGATGTCGGGGAGGTTTGGGAGGCGAGGAATGAGGTTGATATGCCTTAGGTGGGGCTCGTGAGGGTGGGGAACGAGATTTGGGGCGGGCGGGATAGGATGGTTGCGCGACAGCTGAAGATGATGCCACTGATATAAATGAGGAAGATGGAGAGCCGAGATCGATGAGAGGGGGCATATACATTTGCGGGTGCTGACTCAGTGGTGCATGTGGTGAAATAGGCATAGTAGCAAGTATTCCAAGTGCGATGAACAGTCTTTTGAGCTGCGATGTTCGCAGAAATTACATTAACTTGTCTTTTCAAGAATGGCGTTCGAAACTTGGGCCACTGGGTCGCGGTCTACAATAATGATCAATTGGTACAAGCAATCACAAGCCGGCGGGCATGTCAAACCAATGTTCTCCAGCAACTGTCGTCGGAGCGTTGGTTTTGACGCTCCCGGTTCTAATGCTACAGAAGTCGTAGCTCTAAACCGTCAAATACAGGAGGACTCACTTGAAAGTATGTGTTGTGGTGTGGACGCACTTGGAGAGCTTGTGGTGTCTGGATTTACATACACATGTATTCTATGTCCAGCCAATTGTGCCACCACTCACCCTGCTGGACTCGAGAAACCACTTTTGTGGAGGTTTTTGCGAACGCCTTCAGGTAGAGAATGGTGGCAGCCTGATGAATGGCAGGAGTGACTGCGGCACTTGCTGGCAACTGCACGCTGTACAGCCACCATGTCTTAGTCATCACCACCATTGCTTGTTACTATTTGTCCACCCTTGACCCATCCAAACACCCCTGTAACCGATGATAGCAGTTAGATGCGTGCCTCGTCAACCAACCGGGAAGCTAGTAGGTTGGTCGTCTACGTGGCTTTTATTCGCGCTCACCTCTTCTGAGTGTTACGCTCTATGACGTGTCGCGCTTTGGTTTCTTTCCTATGGAGCGTGGTCACTCACAGAATCACAGACGAATATCATGAGTCGATCCCAGCTGTTTGGAATGATCTTTACTCTCCGTAGGCTGCGCGCCTGGCTCCCAGTGCGAGAGCATCATCGGGTTTTCGACACCCCACTGATTGAGAGTTGACACTCGAGTCAGACACGCTGGGGACTATTTTTTTCCAACAGGGAGACGGGTCAAACCGCATCCTTGAATCTTCTAACATCTCATGCACAGTCAGAAATGGACTACTTTGAAATTCCAAGAGTAAGGCGGCTTCTAACTTCGCCTGTAGCTCCGTCGCAACCTTGACTCCAGCAGCACTCTTCCCACATACGACGTCTATGTTGTGCTTTGACGGACATGATCAATACAATTTAACGTCAATTCTAGGTGTCTCCCCTTCGCCGGAAACATCCTATGACCAGTAAGGCGTAGACTAGGGAATTGGTTTACACGGTGACCCCGGTTCAAGTCATTCCGTCTCCGGAGTAAGGTCGACCTCCTCTCGACGCCTCGTCATCTGTATACCAGACACATGTGCGAACGAAATGGCACTCGGTTTCTCGCACCTGACCGTAACAGCGTCGACTTGGGGAGACGTCACGCGGAAACAGGCACGGACGAGCTCGAGGACGAGTTTCTCCAGAGTCAAGTACGAAGTCGAATTGATCCACTGCAATTACTGGTTATGCACGTGTCGAGAATCACCACGCTTGGGACGATATGCGTACCTCGTATAAGAGCTGTACAATCGTTGTGTAGTCTACCTCACTTGCTTGGGATTGGGTCGATACAGTGGGTGTGGAAGTAGACTCCGAGGTGATGCATGTGCGCTCGTAGAACGTGATGTTCGTAACGACCCGTTGGCGAGCGAGTCGCTCTGGTGGGTTAACACCGATGAGGACAGGAAGAACAAGGTCCTTGACGCAGATTGTCGCGGAAGGGAACGAGGCTCGCCCACTCTCCCCGGTTTTCGCTCTGGGCGTCGTCACGTCAACAGAAAACCCCGATGCAAGCAAGATTTGCTTCGGAAGATCGACGACGACCCGCACTGCTACGGCCCTCTCTTCAGCAAGCTCGAACGCAGCTTGAGTAACGTCTTGGACGAGAGCATGAACTCCGGTGTACGGCTTTTTCGTACGCTCCCTCTCTCCAACTATTGCCGATACCGCCTTGGCGAGATGGCCGTAGTGCACCGAGTCTTTGACGTCATCCGAGATCCCACAAGAATCCAGGAAGGACGACTGCAGGTAGAGGTAGACGCTGGCGAGTACGGACTGCGGTTTGGGCCGACGCCAACAGTCCGAGCCGATTGCAGTGGTGAATTGAATGGAGTCAAGGAAAACGACATCGGTTGCGGGCACTTCTGGTTGCGACAGAATATTGGTGGAGGCCATTGACGTAGCGTTCTCGTGAGAGCACTGAAACAAGACTCTTGCTCACAGCGTTCATCGCTGACGCGCTCCAACGTCCCGACATCGACGGGTCACTGAGTGGCCCCGGGGTCCTTGCAGACACAGCAAAGGACTAACATACCGCCTAACACGGAGATGGATTATGTAGACGCCATTGAATGTACACAAATATTTAAGGAGAGTGAGTGCTTTTAAAGTCTATGGTCCTGTATGTATGGTACAGTAGACGTTAAGTTAACTGTTGCCTAGGTCCAGAGTAGCGGTCAGAACATCCCGGGACTCAGTCGAACTGCAACCACAGCCCCTTAAAGACACCAAAAGAGATTTTCCTAACCGCCGCAGCCCAATAGATAGATATACACACACATAATCCGTGTGGTCCGTGAGGAATGACCGGGTACGTAATGTCAACCCACCACCACATCAAACACCTTCAGAGTGTAGCAATATGCGAACGAAAATCAGAGGATGTGGAACGACGAAAAGCCAGATCAATGGCTATTAAAAAGAGCGTGACCAAAGAAGAAATCGATTGGGGCATGGTACAATTGAGAGTGAGAGACCCGCGAAGGATGAGAAAACGGCGAGATGATAAGGCGAAGGGAGATTTAAGGGGGGTTTCGCAAGAGTGCGTGACTGGAGAGGGAATATACGTCATCGTCACATTGAAAGAGCGGATGGCAAAGCTTACTCACTAGCTCATAGAGTCCGTCATGCAATGACACAGTAGGCGAAACCATTACTTGACTGATATTCCTCGTCGACTGGTATTTGTGATTTCTCGGCATCATCAGAGACCTCCTTAGGTTCCTCTGAGAGGGTGATGGTAGAGAAGGAGTCCATTGCGTTACGCGAAGAGTGGGGATACAGGTATCCTTGTCAGAGAGACTAGCGAAAAGGGGTGCTTTGGAGGGCGCGGATGACGTTGAACGGCTTAATAACTGTGGGCCCACCGTACCCACACCAAGTATATATACGTTTCCATCACATCGCGCAGGACAATTGGGAGAGAAACGTGCCTCACAATTAGCAACGGTCCAGACATGCCGCAGCGTCACGATGGCCATACCGCCAGACCTGTGCCTATTCCTCGGAGCTTCTTATTGTAGAACGTCATCCGTCCACTTGGACACGCTTTGCCTTGCCAACGTGGCCCACTTCAGAGCCTCTGCAATTCCAATTGCTTGGATTTCCCCAACACAAAAGCGTAAACGCCGCACATCGTATTCTCAAATGTAATGTATTGAAGCATACCATTGAGTTCCAAGGTTTCATTCATAATTTCAAGACCCTAAGCCAACTCGTCATGCGAGTAGGCAAGGGAAGGCAGGAGTGTGACCATAGTCTGGATGGATTCTAGAACAATTACAAATCAAGGGATGCTCATGACGGCCCAAGGGAGGGAAAATGAGATATTCACGTACCAGAAACTCCTGCCGGTGGTTGGGCTCGTCCTCGGCCTTCTCGTCTTTTTGTCTGGTCAGACCGAAACAGGCAGACCAACACAATTGCGTCGGTGACAAGTCGGGAGCACCGCCACAACTGCAAACCACGACACCTGCCTTTTCTGGCGTTCACTTCACCAACACGCGTCTTCCTATCCCTTCCGTGCCTCCTGTCACGTCCAACTCCTCCCCCTTTCAAAAATGAGACGTATGACATTGTGGGTCGCGTCCCTGGCGTCACTCTTCTCTGATTTACTTCTCAGCAAGGTCCGGGAGGCGGATGATGGATTTTCTCGAATTTGAGTTGGAACCTCCCTTTGGAACGAATGGTCGTAACGATAAGAATCATAAATATCTTCGGACCGACGGAAGATATCCACTCTCCCAACTATCGGGGAAAAGGAACACCGTGGCGACAATTCACCGGATGAAGCGGATGGTCACAAGGTCCGGTGAGTCAAGCAGTATGCACGCACCTAACTGCACACTCATTTCTTACCTCGCTTGTCCGTCCTTCGTCCGGGAATAACGCCCAACGCTTTACAGTGTGCACCCAGTATACGCCATGCACGCAACTCCATTTGTCGAGCGTTGGATATGTGTGGTAAAAATCAATGGCCTGCTCCGCGTATGCAGACAACGGGCGAACGGGTGATATCGGGAAAATACCTTCCCTTTAGTTGTGCTGCACTGGGATGTAGTCGGCCCTTCCCTCACGCACGCCCAAGGCAGGGGAGACACGTCACTTCTACGCACATTGTGGGGAAAACTGGACACGAGGGTGCTCCAAACAACGCACTACACGTCCTTCGCCGTCTGCACGTCTACAGCAAAGCCGGTGGTACCCACGACATTGGAATGGTCGATCATCGCAAACGGCACTAGAGAAGCACAGCTAAGCCCTCACGATGTTTGTAGTTAACAACCTGAACACTCGATAGTGACGAAGGAAAGTACAAATAAGCTTACCGACCACGATACCGCATCGTCCTCCTCGTTCGTGGGGACCCGTGCGTGCCTTAGAGGACGCACGCATGCCAGCTCTGCACCGGAGGCTCTGCATAAAAAAATGACCCTGGAAACTTGATATGGCATGGGGAGGGACAAAAACCCTGACCGTCGCGGTGAGAGGCCCAAGGGTGTAAGAGAATCCGGAGCCACCAGCGCCGCAACTATCGCCATCGTGTCACTCGGTACCAACCCAGCGAAAAGCGTCTGAGAGATATCTCAAGCGACTAGTTGCCACCGACGCACTAAATGGTTCTCGCGCAGGCCGTAGTGGCTGTCCGAGCTCTTTCGGTTGCCGTCACCTGTGTCATGAGGCCACCTCCCACTGCACTGCAAATTGAAGGCTCGGCTCCTGTTTGTTCATCATTGTTTCGAATAGCCAGGGAGGACAACCTTACAACATATTGCACGGTTTGGAGTCGGTAGAGCAAGCCAACTCGGTATGACGACAATTAATCGGTGATGTGAGATAACAGATTGTCGACCGCGGATTGATTTTACCAGAGCTGGCGACTGTCAGATGTCGAGAGCCGGTATGCCGCTTTTATGTATATGGTACAGGATAGCGACGGAACACCTGTATGACCTGAGAGCCACTCGCATCTCGTCCGAATCCGAAGAATGTTATTGCAATGGTTACCGAGAGCGATACAACACGGATAAATTACCTTGAAGGACATGTAACAACCAAGACGATCGCAGAATATTCGTAGACTTCACTCCCTTGCTTACGTTCCCACCAACCGTGAGTCCCTCATCAAGAAGCATCTGGTGTCATTTTCGACCCCCCTCAGATTGTATTGCCCCGACTACACTCAATTCTTCACTTATTTTGAAACTTGAGAAGGATGTAGTTGAGACCTCGAGCTATCTATATACGAAATCTGAAATGTAGTTGCTGAGTTGTTGTAAAGTTATTGAAGAATTCGCAAAAGTTTGATGATAGTACTGGTTTCCAGAATCTCATGCACTGTTGAATCCAGAATGTGTCGCCAAATATAGGCTACATAGCATTGTCAGGGGTTGCGGTGACGAGTACGAAAATCCTATGTGGTAACGGCCAAGACAGTCAAAACATAGAAACGCATGCATGCAGAGTACACAGTAACATTTGGGCAAGAAATTATTGAGATAGAGGAGTGCGGAAGAAAATTTCCCTTCAATCAGGCGACCGTTCCTGCCTGATTGACGGTGAAAATAGTATAAGCCTTCATGGCATCTTTGGCATCTCGGAACAAGGTCTTCAACAACTTCCGATCATCCTCTACAGTTAGTTCCTTACGATTCCAGTGAGGATCCCTGAACTGCAGTGCGTTCCCTTTCTTCAATTGCTCAGCAATAGTCTCCTTCCATATCCCCCACACTTCGGAGTCCGATGGCAGAAAGATGTCCATGATCTTTTTCAATTTTCTTGGATTACCGGGGGCTTCTGGTTTGTTTGAGACGAGAAGGAGGAATACTACCGCACTGACACGGTTGGGGAACACAAACTTGGTGAGACTAGGCTCACCGAGAACCTGTTTGAAGATGCCTTCTTTAACCTCCCCCTTGTCGCGGGAGGAAAGCCAGAGGTTATATGCCCAAGATATGGCGAGAGAAAGGACAAACATCAGCTGGCCGAACAGCTTGCTCTGGGGAATGAAGATCAACTGGACGATAGCTTGCACAACGAGCAGGATAGAGCAACCTTCGACCATGCGGCAAGTATGCTTCGACCGGAAGCGAAAGAAGAATTTTCCACGTGTGACGGCGTTGACGACATACTCGGTTCCTTTCAATAAGACGAAGTCTTGATCGGAGCCCAAGACACCATCACCAGGAGGTGACCCGTCTGCAGGCTTGGGATGGTCAAAAACTAGATTGCCAGAACCGATAAAGAGGCAAGCAAATCCCCTGGAAAGGATGCCGACAATGATCATTGAGAACGCATACCATTGGTGGTACCAGCCACATGCGGAACATGTGATCGAGCTGACGAGAATGGGTACGAAGGCGAGGGTAGGTGAGCGATGGTGAAATGTCATCTGTTGACGGAGACTCTCAACCTGCTCCAGTATGGCGACGGTGACGTTCACAGGCTGTGTCTTCCTACCCTCGATTTTTTCGCAGTCCGTTTTGGAAGCCTTCTTCATGAGCCAAGAGGCCAAAGGTCCCGTAGTCTGGATAGAAGTACCGGAGTAAATCCCTTCGAATGCAGGTCCCCCAGACCAGCCCTCGTGGGTGAACAATACGCTGGGATCTATGTGCACCATTCGAGATCCAGATGCAGCACTCGCCTCCGAATCACTCTCAAACACGACGTCCACCTTCGCTGAGCGTGCCAGGCGTCGAAAGTGTTTTCCCATGACGTATGAACCTGGGGTCATATCCCTAAGTCGGTTGTTGAGTAAAGTAGATGATTGTTCCTACCTGGGGAGTTGTACCAGCCCAACCATCTTCTTTTGTCATAAATTTGCGTCAAAGCTACCGTAGAGGTGGCATCTTCTCCACCCAGTAAGCCCGCCACAGCTGCGCAGTTCAAGACAAAATCGGAATTGGCAAGTGGGAGGGAGTTATTGGCCAAAGAGCGCGCCTGAAATTGAACTGTTTCCAAGGATTCATTGGTGAGCATGATGGAGATGGGAAGTGGTACATCGCTGCTGACGGCTGCCGCGTCCTTTTAAACTCTGTTCATCTGGGATAGCGGGTAGCCAAGAGTATTTCCTGCACCAGCGGGAGAAAAACGCATCAAAAGCACGTGGAGGGATTGCCCTTGTTCTGAACATCAACGGCATTTGCTGTGAACTTACGTTGACACAGCTTCTTGTAACATGACTGTATTGACAGGGAGCAGCCGGTAAAAGCCAAACAAGTAGGATGCGTCTCACCTAAACCACGGCGGGAAGTACCACAGAGTGTTCACCAGAAGGTAGAAACTCACATTTGTTTCTAAATCGGAAGGAGGGATCGTGGCTCCGTAGGTGAGGTGGGAATTATTGGGCGTCTCGTGCACAGGTCAAGAGGGTAGTTCCACGTCCAAACGCCACTACTGACGCCAGCCAGCCAACGAAACAGACAGGCCGTGGTATGGAGGTTTTCTACAGCCTCTTGCTGTCACAACGCGTTGGTTGTGGTTATCTGTCATTGCCGAAGCGGTGAATCATCGATGAAGCCAGTTCGAAGAATGGAGGGCTTCCGTTTCTCTGTCACGAAGAACTGTGTGGAAGATACTTCCCGTGAGTTGCATCGCAATTAGAACGTCAGAAGATGCATGTATTTTTTTAAAAAAATAAAGAAATGGACATTTCTTACCACCAAACCTTCGAGATCGCGGCCTGGAGGGGTCGTGATTGCTGAGCGCGCTGACAATGCACGCTGCAAGACGTTGGCACCCGCAGTGATTGCGAAATAGCAACGATGGCAGAAGCCATGACAATACATGATTACCACCCAAATGCTCGATACATTTTGACAGGAGGACTGCCGCACCGACACGGCAGGGGAACACGAATTTGATGAGACTATGTTCGCCGGGAACGAGGGTCCTCGATCCTCACTCATTGGCGTACGTGACGGGGTAGGAAGTTGTATATCGCAGCAGACACCGCTGCCTCCAAACGCTACCTTTCATGTCAGTCAGCCAATGAAACCGGCGATCTCACGGATGTCGGGGAGGGCCTACTGGCTTGCTGAGGTATTGAAGTTCCTACAGCCTTTTGCTGTCGCTACGCGTTGTTGAGGTTATTCTGTGGAACGTCAAAATCAGTGCGAGTCAAGGTTTCGTTTACAATGAACCGCATGGAGGACGCTTCTCGCCAATAGAATAGGAAACAAATGGATAGTGATCACTGTGACAACGGAAGCCGTCCCGAGTGTTGCCGCATCACCATGGTCGTGGCTACATCGCAGCCCAACACATCGCGCCTCCGCCTGAGGATGGATAAAAGTGTACAACTAGTTTGTCATGATAACTGCCCTCCTGAACGAAGGTTAATACATGAGTCCGGTGTACGACATACAAGATACATAGATAGTGGATATGCAGTCAACAGATAGGTATGGCGCGGAGTGGAGAAAAACTGATAGCGTGTGTAACACAAACCAACTTGGAAACGTCTCAGCTGCGTGGGTCAAGATAGGCTGGTGGAGGTGACTTCAGTATGTTGCCATCTAGTGAATTGCATGTGAGCATGCGGTCGTACACGTGGATCAACGGGGTAGAAGTACAGCAGACGTACCTCTGGTCAGAGAGTTATCTGCACCGCCCTCCGTAGTGGTATGCTGTGGTAATACACAGGGCCCCTGGAGCGACGACGACTGAGGATACCTTGGTGGGCCTCCGAATTTGTCATAAGCTGGGAGCTCGTCCTTCCTGTCCGAGTCAGAGACTCCTATGGACCCGAGTCGACGTCCACCGGCGTCTGTATCAGCGGCTCGCACTTGGCGACTGGGACTGTATGCGTCATCCATCCAAAGCGCCACTGGAGCTCGGTATGGTTGGTAGGAAGAGCCATACGGACGCTCCCATGAGCGGGGACCGGAATTCTCTATGGAAGGAAAGAGGCCACGAGATCGATTAATCCTTCGGAGGACGTACAGTCTGGTTTCGAAGGGTAAGTAGATGAATGATAGCGGGTATAATTACTTGCTCACCTCCATAGTATGAGGAGGAAGACGATTGCAACGATAACGATGACAGCGACAGTAACCATGTAATAGACGAAGTACTGGGAGAGCTGTGAGGCACTGTCGTGTGTGGCGGTCTCAAACCCCTGACCTTGCCGCCTTCGCTGAGTGCTCTGGCACTGATATTCTGCATGATGGGTGTCATTGGAGTGAGCTGACGCTGCGACGCATAAACTTACTGACTCAGACGCTCGTGGTTGGTGCTTGTCGATGGAGTGCGAGTGTGAAATTGCAGTTTGGCTGTGGGGGTCGCAACAGCGGCGGTCCGCAAGTTTCCGCGTGGCAAGCCAAACAGACACCAACAAATGACTGTCCGTTCTAGGAAGGCGGGCTGGGTGGATGTTCGGCGTTGGTTATGGACGATGATGAGTTGGGCGAATTCCTCGTCGCCATCGCCGTCGCTGTCGCTGACAACGACAACGACAACATCCAGGGGTGCCCCAGTCATACCAGCGATGGCTGCTGGCTCGCGGTTCTTCCCAAAGTCTTCCACTGCGACCAATATCTTATCGCCCACGTTTGCTAGTCAGATCAACTCAGGGGACCCTGTCCGTGCCTCGGTGGCACATCTCCTCGTTAGGGCGTGCACGCTCCCGTGCTCGACCGCAGCACAGGCATTCTCGCAGCTTGTTCAGCCCACTGCTCGGTTCCAGCTGGCTCTTGATGCATTACTCCCTGTACTGAATTCCTCCGTCGAGGTATGCCACCACGTTCCGCGTTTAGTCTGTTCTTATCCTTTTCTTGCAGCTCGCGCAACGGATCCTTGTTTCGTTTATTTTGTATTCTATGTACGCTCCTTACCCGATTTCACTCAACCCTTTCAAGTCTGCTCTGTATGCCACATTCGTCAAAGAGAGAGGCTGCTGCACAGAGTTTGCCGCTGAGGGTGGCTTCAGTGAAAATGAACAATTAGTTTGGGTCCTCTGGAAAATCTTGAAAGGCGACGGGAACGATGTATTGCTCATTTCGCTACAGTTACCATCGCCGAAGGCGCTGACCAGCCATCAGATCGGACCTTATACTCCTAGCACGTTGTCTAGGTCTCCGCTCCTTCCTGAACTTAGAGCGTCAAACCTCTTTTTGGAAGAAGAAAGCCTTTTGGGTCCAGATCCAACTGAAGCGTACGTAGTTATATCTGGGCGGTTGTTGGCTACTACATTTGATTTCTTCAGGGGCATTCCTGATCGAGGCACTACCCAACAAGCCCGGGTTCTTGACCTTAAGGGCGCTTCTGCAGGCCAGTCATCGACCGCAGCCACCGAGCCACAAATCTCTCCCGAAGAAGATGAACGGAATGAACGGATCGCCCACGGAATGAAGCTACTTTTGGCTGCTCGTGATCGGACACTCACCCTGACGGAACAAAGGGTAACCATCTGTTTGCAATCAGTACACGTGCGGATGATATTCATAAGCCGTACCTGCAGATCCTAACCCCCTTGATACCCAATTTGACGTCACCCCCCGTGATCACATCCATGGACCTCCCTCCTATTGTCGCTCATAATCCTAACATAGCGTATCAACTTGTTTTGGCATTGCTGACATCGAACCCGCTTAATGCCCAGCCTCAAGGCCCCTCTGCATACATAGACGCTTTAAAGCAACTTCCCCCGACTCTGCCTTCCTTTGACCTGTTAGTCCGATTACTACAGGACACAACGACGTTGACCGACTCCGCTACCGGCGGGAAAACGACCGTCACCGACGTCGTCCATGTGGAAGTACTGGGCCGTTTTATCCATGAGAGTATAAAATGGCTCGAAAATGCCGAGCGCGAAGAGCGCGAAGGACTTATCAGTGATGACCGCTTCGCCAAGGGCGTACAGAATGTTAGTCCATGCGACCCGTCTAACCTTTTGTTCTAATATCCATGTTTAGCTCTGCCGCTTTTATGCATCTCTCATCCGACTATCTGTCGTGGACACGACGTCGGACGCGGACACCACGGAAATGGTCCATTTCACACTGCGTAACGCTAGGTTCGAGGAAGCCAACGCTCTCTATCGTATCTTGGCCTCTGGAAGGTTCTGAACGAGCTTTTTTTCACGTTTTTTCTAAATCCTTTTTTTTTTTTTGGTTCCCTTTGGCATTCAACATCACGTGTGCATCATTCATTCATAGAAGCTTCTCTGATCACGACCGACACGATGTCACCTCATCCCTTCTGCACGTCAATTTGGGTGTCTATATTTCAAAGTCCATGTCGATTCCATGCCTTTTGCACTATCGTATATGTAGTTACTCTTATGTATGCAAGCAACGTATGGCGCTCCCTTATTACTTGAATGTCGTTTATGGCCCGCTTTACCTTCATGTCCTTATGTACAGAGCCTTGGGTACTTATTTGGGTTTCCATTTACACCAGTCGCTCGCGATTGACTTGGAGTCCAAACTTGTTGTCAGCCAAAGGTCTATATTCTAGCGCCCTCGACCGTATGGCAGCTTTGAATCTCGAGATTATTACAACAATTTCATTGGTGGGCAACTTAAAAAATATCAACGCATGAATGATCGAGAAACCAAAAAAAAAAAAAGTGGAGCGGGTTGCAAAAGAGAATGTGAACCAGTTATCGTAGTCACATCTGTAGACTACCCAGACAAACATGGAAGTGTGTATCAGCCGTAGGAGGCTAGTTCATCATAATGCTGCCCAGCGCACAGAAGATAAGGGTGTATTACAGGAAGAGGAAAAAGAAGAGATACCACTGGTCAGGTCAGAGGACAGAATAGATTACATTACAAGAGAATCGGTTTGGATAAGGGGTAACTTATGACTGTGCGGCTTGTTGCTTCGTCTTGAACCGTAACAGTGACGCTAGACCAGATGGCGCGCAAGCCTTTCTCAAAAAATCATGCTACGGCAGAGAGCGTATCAGGGTCAATGGTAAAAAAAAAACGAGGATGATAGCAAATGACTGACGTTTAGTAACTCGCTCGAATTGGCCCGACTCCGTACGTCGACGCAAAGACATACGCTGAGGAAGCTTTTCAGTTCTTTGCTCAACGCTTCCGGCTTTTTAAGCGTCGGAGTTCCGTTGGTAGCGATCAAGTAAAGCGCCTTCAGCGGCTCCTCGTCCAAATACGGCGGCTCATTTTCGATCATCTCGATGGCCATAATACCGAGCGACCAAATGTCAACTTTAGCACCGTACTCTTTCTGTTTGACAACTTCTGGTGCCATCCAGTAAGGAGTGCCTACCATAGTAGCACGCTTAGACTTTTGATCGGTGAGCTTGGCGCAGAAACCAAAGTCGGCTGAGCATCCATACATCAGCGCTATGAAGGCTACTGATATGCAAGGAAACCTACTAATCTTGACCCGGCCCTGGGCATCCAGCAGTACGTTGTCGGATTTAATATCACGGTGAATAATAGATTGACTGTGCAAGTGACACAAGCCTTTACAAGTCTGCGCGAGAGGATGAGTGGATGTCGCGTGATACTAGAATCAACCCACCTCTAAGCATATGCTCGAGATCTGATCCTCTTCCAGCGTGTTGTTCTCTATGACGTCGGTAAGTGCGCCTCCCTCCATGTACTCCATGACCACCCAAAGTTCCGTATTCTTGACGAGGTAAGCATCAAGGAAATTGACGATGTTCGGGTGCTGTGACTCCTTCATTACGAGAATCTCGTTTACGATGAGTTCCTTCCTTGGTTGATGAGAGAGATCCATTTCTTTGATAGCGACCTTTTTGCCGTTTGCCAATGTCTTGGCTACATAGACATGGCCGGATGCGCTGTTGAGGAAGTGTGAGCGGCCGCTGGAGTAGGGAAGCACATGTGGCCCACCCTTGTCCGACTTTCTTGATCTTACTGTACAGTGTCTTCGGATCCTCCTCCGCGACGACAGACCGAAGTTTCTCCATGATCTGAGCTTCTGTCATTGTACTTATGCGCCTCTCCTTGTCCTTGGGCTTCTCATTGAGCTTCCGCGCAGCTTCTGCCACCGCAGGGTCCTCGCCTTCACTCGGAGTGACAGTGACCTCAGGAGCAGGAGCTTCCTTCTTTTTAGTAGTCTGTAGGGGTTTCACTGATAGTGGGCCAACAGTTGTAGCTGCAGTCCCAGCCGCTGGATGCGCGGCAGGCTTACAGCCAGGAGGTGCAACTTTGGCGATTGGTAAAGCGGGTCTCTGCTGGTGTCCATCTCCTTGATCTTTCAGCTGTCTCTCGCGTTCCCGTTCTCGTTCTTTCTCCCGCTCCCGTTCCTTCTCTTTTTCCCTCTCCCGCTCCTCCCGTTTTCGCTGTTCCCTTTGCTCGCGCTCTTTCTGAGCGAGAATGTCTACAGATGGCGCCTTGTCCAAAGAAGGCTTTGGGGCTCCCTGCTCAGGGACATTCCGAGCCTGTGCCCGTGCACGTAAATCCGCGGAGGAAGGCGTGTGATTAGGCACGACTGCCTTCGGTGCGGCCGGTGCGGGCCGTGTAGCTGTCAAAAGTGGACGAGGGGGTGCTGGGCGGGTAGCTTGTAACGGGGTAGAGCTTTGGAGCATCGCTGGTATCGGCGGACGTGCACTGCCGCCCTGGCTCGTTGACAAGGAGCTCGTGTGTTGCGTATGAGAGCTATTCACGAGCTCCGCAGCCCTGGCGGCAGCGAGCGCGGTGGAAGAGAGGCCATTCTGTGACGGGGCCGTAGCAGTACTCATCTCCGCAGGTGCGGAGTCCTGGCGTTTGATTGTGGGGGGTCGCGTGTCCAGTTTCGCAAGGGCACTGCCGCCGAGGCCGGTACCGGCGTTAAACCGCGGCGGTGCGGAGGGACCGTCCACGGCGTACGGTGTGAGAGAACCGAGCGTGGACGCGGCTGAATTACCCGATAGGGAACGCGAGACCGGGGGCATGCCCATGCCCATTTCTTCCAGCTCACGCTTCTGGTGGTCAGTATAGAATTCCAGCACATCGAGCACGGCCTGGGGATCCTTGGCATAATCTTCTCGAGTAATGGCGGATTTTGTGAGCAGTTTGCTCCACTGTTCAGGCATGCCCTGTTCCGGAGAGTTCCGTCAACTGAATCTTCGGACAACAAAGCTGTCGTAACGCACGGTAAAAGCCCCAGTGATTGGATCAAAGCCAACGTGTACTTTGTGTACGAAGTTGGTTGGGTTGCTCACGCCCATCAACGGAGAGCGAGAATAAATATCGTCTTGCCAACCGTACAGTTCTTCGTCGTTCTTTAGGGACAGGTGGTATCGCTTGTCTTTTGTTTCCAGTAGTAGACAGTACGGCTTCAAATCAACCCGTTCGATGTTCGTGATGTCCTTGAGGGGGATCACGCTCTGCTGAGGGGCAGACTACGATGATAGGTGATCAGCTGGTGCTCGCTCGCGGGCACAGATGAACACGGAGATGACCCGTGTATTCCATCGCTTACCTCGGCTTTGTGTATCGATAGTGTCTCTTCCCTGAGCACGAGCCATTTTCTCAAAAATATGAAGCTGGCGAAGCCCTCCTCCTTCAGGCTCACCATGCCGCATCGAATCACATTGGAATTGAGAGCGTTGTCTGAGCTTCGCAGAGGAGACCCTCCGATACCAGTATAGTCGGGAGAATAAGAGGAACCGGATGAGAAGGCGGCGCTGTAACCAGAGTTCTGCAAGGTATGATTATAAGGAGGCGTGGTATCGGTTGTTCGCCGTACAGGTGCCTGGGGAGCGGGTCTGGAAGGTGTTAGATTGGTTGCAGTGATTTGACTGAAGGCCATTATCGATAGTTGGAACAAGAGCAAGATTTGAACTCGAAGCTGTCGTCGGGTATGGTTATGAGGTGGCGGCGAGAAAAAGGTAAAACTACTGGCAATGAGGCAGACGTAGGGCCTTGATAGTGATTAGCCGTCGTGGTATGGTTGTCGACGTCGTCCGCAAGAGCGGCAACGCGATATGAGTTGGGTGCGTGTGTAGACGGATGGGTGTCCCAGTTTCACCCAAGTAGTCCCCCTTCGTGTTCTGCATTTCGGATCTACCCGCCCATCACACGTCCATTCTACGATAACTTTTTTACATGACAACATCATGTAGACTATGACTCCACCGCCAAATCACTTGTTCTTGGTCATACTGTCCCCGACCGTCAGAGCTAGTTACGACGAAGCGTATGGAAGGAAACCACATACCGGTAGATGAACCGCTTCTTCGTATGAGCAAACTCACCCAGTTTATGGCCCACCATGTCCTGGGTGACAGTAACAGGAAGGTAGTCTTTACCGTTGTGTACCATGAAACGAATCCTGCATCACTCTCGACATTCAGCACGACTCCCTCAAATGGTCCTGTCTGCCCTCACCCAACGAAATTAGGAAGGATGGTGCACGAACGTGCCTGCGTTCTTATTGGAACATTATCCTCCAAAGCCTGCTTCAAGTTCGGAAAGGCCACAAAGTATGGACCTAGCGCACATAAACGACCAAGTCCAGACTGTCGTCGTCGTCGTCCACTCACCTTTCCAAGCAGACCTTCCGGACCTCACAATCAAGGATGGCTGCATAGGTGCTATTCGACATCCAAATTGAAAAATAAAATAAATAAAAAAGAAAGGAATTACATAATCATCAGAAAATCTTTCTTCCGTCAGCGCTACCCCCCCGGATTCCTGGTAAGGTGGTCATCTCTCAGTGTCCATAGTCACGTGATTATGCATGACGAACTACTGAATATCTAATATCAATTCATTGAGCCAATATCTCGAAAATTGCCTCTGCGGATTTGTAGATTGGATGATGAAGCACCTAACAGTACAGTATAGTGAAGAAACTTGCAAGTGTAGAATAGTTAATAATTTTGGGAGTGAATCCCATGCATGAAAAATAAAGTCCCACCCTCGGCTAGTTGGATTAGCTTGAAATGAGGGTGGTACGAACAACTACGAAGTTGTGTAGCAGGCAGCAATGTCACAAAAGCAGCATCTCCTTACAGCTTAGCCACATTTAGCTTGGAACAGACTACATTTCCGCACTACTATTTTTTCGACTGTTCTTACCGTTCAAGTTACTTCATGCAACTTCACATTGCAGACGGCTCAGTGGCACTGCGTCACACCATGTCACATCACGTGATTATGGACACTTCGAGGTGACCACTACCTTACGTCTTTCCCTCCAGCATACCATGTTCCATGGTATGACCAGTTCTTGATGTGAGCCTGTCGCTGCTTATTTCAATGCACGTGTACATGCACATCCTTAGGCGAGTGTTGTCTTTCAACCATTTAGATTCGTCAATTTGAAGTATCCGAACTCGACCCACGAATTTCCCCTCTTTAAAGCCCCAGCTGTGACGAGGGTAATGTTGCTATTCCATATTACATTCTTTTCCCCGATTTGCGAAGGAAATGGTCGTCGGTGGGCGTCACTGGTCAGCTAACCATAAACAGGACTGAGCTCCCTCATTCGGAAGTGGATGTCTACCACATCATAGGTAAATGCGATATTATTAGCGAGTAATAGATAACGCATTCCGCATATTTGTCGATACTTGTTTCTAATGGCGCCAAGCTCATGAGCTTCTGAGGCAAGACAACATTAAACATCACGAACCTTATCTCGAACAGGCCGGAGCGGCATGGTAAAACGGTCAGGCTACTTGCAAGGAATTCGTACCTGTGGGATTGTCTACATCTACGACCCCGGTTGCGCCATTTTCTGAGCCTGTTGTGGGTGGACAAATCATCGAACTGGTAGCCGGCGGAGACATTTCAGCATGGCCCTCCCTCACATCACCATTCCTGCTAGCGAGCCATAATTTATGTTTCGATACACCTGCGCCTGCATCAAACATGACCCTGGAACGCAAGAATTCAGCACTCATAAATCAGCTCCATAAACCAAGTAGTGTCTCCCACCGCCGCAAGTGATCAATATCATTGGCCGGGCCTACATGTAGGGTCCTTTTAATTGCCTCTGAAGTTTCATGCAATTCTTGAATTTTGTACGTATTGTACGGGCCCGGGTGGAACGCCACGATCTGAAATACGTCAGCAATATTCGCGGACGCAGGCGTTGGCTTACCGTTGCTAATATGTGGTCCACTTCAAGAAGAATTCCACACCAATAGAACCACAGGATCTACTCCGGACGGCCGATTAACTCCAAGGAGTTGAGAATCGAAGATATCCTTGCCTGTCCTGTTAGGTCCTCTTCCAGCGCTCGCCGTTCATCGTCGTCCTCTGTTGCTTCGAGTTGTGCTTGGAGTGCTTCTACCTCTTGCACCGTGGAATGGACACGAGCCTGTCTAAAGTGTCCAAAAGCTGGGCCACCGAATGTGAAAGGACGTTACCAACCATATTAAAGTCAGTGTGGACTACTCGACTTGCTGCCCAGGGTCTAGAGCACGAAATAACGGTAATGCAGAGAAAACACGAGAGAAAGGGACTCACTCATAGTCTACCCTTGCATCACGGAGGGTAACACAGATGTGCTCGAGTAGCTTTTTGTGATTAGAATCAGTTTCGACTCTTGGCTCACAGAAAAACTTGCCAGAGCGCCAAGGCTTTCTGCAATGAACTCCACTTCATGATGCCTCGTTTGGTTCTTGATAGGCAAGTACCAGGGATATTGGCGCACCGATAACATACTGTACACCGTGTCAGTTTCATAGCGTGGGCCCTGCCATGTCTGGAACAAGCTCAAGAATTTCAATAAATCCTGTCTCAGCGAATGGGCAAGCGGCCAATGAAGGAGCGTAGATAAACGATTTCCTAAGCTATAACGTAAGCCTTTCCACGAACATGAAGTGTGCCATGCGAGCCGTCCGCCGTACCTCCAGAGGGCTCACCACGTCGCCAACTTCGCACGATCCAACGAAGTTTTTCGAAGAACGTTATCTTGCAAACCTACATTTCGGCGGGATGAAGAAGAAGAAATGCTAAACGATATACACGCACCGATCCTTGCAGATAGTCTAAACCGAACATGACCAAGAAGTCGGCCGTACTACTTGTTGTCCGTTCGTCCTGCTGTCATCATGAGAGTGTGGGCGTTAGTTTTATGTAGTTGTTCAACACACCGCAGATTCATGATGAGCTTCGGTTCCAGCGCTGTGAGGCTACATGCAATAGCATCAATCAGATACACAATGTTCGTAGTCGGACCGGTAGGAGTACCAGATCTGCCACGGTGTAGAAGTGTTCCCTGCGTACCAATCATATTATCAGTGACTTTACGCAACTTGATCCGCAAAAAAGTATCACCTAATCATTTTGAACAGTTCTCTTCGTGCACGGTGTAGTCCCCATGGTCGCGGTAATGCAATGAAGCACAGCGGGATGAAGACGCTCGACTTTGCGGTCCGATTACCACCCTCCGGTGCTGCATCCGATACCCACTCAACATTGGGGTAGGAAGCATCCATTGACTGAACTCACCACCCTCCGCGTTACCATCGACTTTGTAAAATTCTGAGCATGCTATGACGGTTGTCACGAGACCGTAGCCTGCAAGACGGGTAGACAAGGCTTCCAGAAGCAGCCCAAATTCTTTGTCGCTCGGAAGTGAAAGGCCCCTTGGTTGATGCAGTACCATCTTTTTTCCAGGGCACCTTGTTGTTACGACGTCACGCTGAGTCTGCACTTGACCTAGTACATGTAAAGAGCTGGACACTGGAGAGATAACTCCGCGATGGGCACGGTGGGTAATACCAAGTTGTTGTATATGTTTGAATATGTTGCCATGGCACGTGAACATACCATTGAAGAAGCACCCATAATCGCCCAGCTGTTCATGTGAGGCCAACCACTGACTCGAAGAGCAAGGCTACGACTCACCTCAATCCCTTGACTAGAGCACTCAACAAACAGCGAAGATTGCCCACTCAATTGTAACCCGTGTGAACCACGTATTAGTGGGGGGTATAGCTCATCTGCTGGCTATGGTTACGCGAACGGTCAGATCGGGATGCATATACGGGAGAAAGACGGACAGCCATCTTCGCGCACCCCCCTTCCCGATTACAGCAACCAGGGCATCGTGTGACGGAAATCGTCGCCCGCGAGCGGCCCAAGATTACCCCTGCGTGGAAAATGGATCGGGGAAGGTGAATGGCCTCATTGGTGTGGTGCAACCGGGAGATAGGTGCGCTCCATATAATATCATATATTCGCTTGGCAAAGTCTGCCCACGGTGACCAGACTGCAGGCTGTGCGGAGTATTCATCACAGACAACGCACCCCCATTCCAGACCAAGGTAGCGTCCAAGTCCGACTGCAAAGCGACATCTCGCATCGTCATTGGCGTAGACTAGAACGACGAGAGTGTCTCCTGTGCATGAGAATGTGACAGTATTACCGGCGACCTCGAGCGGGAAGGTGCCACAGCGAGTGAAGCCATACGAGGAAGCGTCCCCGTCCTGGAGCCGAACGCGGTAGTTCCTCTCATCGGTTTGTTGAGAACAATCAAGATAAAGTGACCTGAACTCTGGATATGTGTAGACAGGTAAGTCACCAACGGGCGCCGGATATGTATGGCGAAAGCGGGGTCTGTCGAACTCCAGGTCGACGGTGATCAGGTTTCCGTAACGGTCGCTACAGGGCAATATGGCTTTGTACAAAGAGTGATCGTCACGATTGGATAGGACGGGCAACGATGTATGGATGCCCAAGTTGGTGACATCCCATCTGAGAAGCTGAGTGGAGTCCACGCTCCTGCGAAATGACGAAAGTTTGCCTTGGTCTGTGGCCACGGCGAGTTCGCTTTCGCATATATACTTCTCTATTTCTTCGACGAACCTAGACGGAGCCACGTTTGCGATGTCGTGGCAGCCCCGGAAGTAGCTCGGGTCGTTTGCTAAAACACTTCGATGCCTCCCAGGTCGTACCTTTCGATTCCATGCGAATATGCTGTGATCACTGGATACTCGGATGATCTCCAGCTGGAGCCGCTGGAATGCTTTCAAGCCCTCTCCATACAGCAGCGGCATGTTCACGTCAAACAAGCCAAGCAGCGAATATGCTCGGTCTTCTACTCGTGTCGTCTTCCGGTCGACAGCCCAGGACATAATGTGAGCAATGCATGGACGCTCCCGGGATTCTGTACTCCTCAGAATCGTTTCATCGACCAACACCTCCTCCGGAATTCTTGTAATATTCTCCAACGTGTATGTCATGTCCTGTTTGGCGCCAATGGACACCCAGTCCTTGTTGAAGAATGTGGCTCTTTTCGGAGCAATGAGCTCCTGCAGTGTCCAGCCTCTTGAGAACCACTCGGGCCAACCGTTCGAACTGCTAAACTTGCTGAAGTTTTGTTCAGCAGGAAACTCTCGCTCTTCAACATCGTGGAGGTATACGTAGCACATTTTTGAGTTGCGGTACCATCGATACATCGAATTGATCGCCTCCGAGAGCTCCGAGCTACTTCGCTTGTCAATGCAACACGTATCGACCCACAGCCATCCGTAACCGTCCTTCTTGGCCTGTTCACAACTCTTGATAATCTTCTGATAACCGTTGCGCTGCCTGACATCGTCTCTCTTTCGTGGGTTCATCGCGGTGAGCCCAATCATTTGTTCGTAAGTGACCTCATTCCCCCAGCGATGCGAGAGTATGGCATATCTTATACCGTTGTCATCGAGCTCCCTCATGACCTCAGTTTCGGGGTCGACCGTTCGGATATCTTTTTCCCGGTCAAGAACAGCTCCCACATCTAACAGCCGCATCTTCCAAAGAGAGGGGCAACAAAGCTGAGCCAGTCAGCGATAAGTTAACAATTATTGGGGATTGCACGCACTGCTTAGCTGTCCGAGACTGCAGGGCGGGTCTTCAGGTGGTGAGGTTTACGCGTCCGGTAAAGAGTAGTTGGGGGGCTGAAACAAAGTGATTTCCACAGGTTCACAGCAAGTTATCGGTTTTAAGGAGTACACGAGGTCGAGCGCATAAGGCCCCGGCTGTCGGCCCTGGCGAGCCGGTATTATCGTGGAAGCCACAGCAGTAAAACTGCAAATTGGGAGCGTATTCCGCTAGGCCATATTCTGGAGGTCCTAATAAGATGTCCCTATTAGGCAACTGTCTGCTTGTCCGGCACTAAAAGCAAGGAGGTACCACCGGTAGTGTCCTGAGCACCTCGACTTAGATTTCTAGTATAACACTTACGTGTTGTCGATGTGGATGAAGACGCCATGGACTTCAGTGGTAGACGGGCCAGACCCCCTACCTGGGGCGAAAAGAACAGTCCTTTTCTGTCGTACAATGAATAAAAGCACTTCCCGTATCATGGACACTGGACAAACAACCTCAGCACCATATCAGCACTAACAGGCACAATGCCACAACTAGCCGATAATTAGGATCCAGTTTCAGATGTAGCACCGGCGAAGACAGCGTAGTTGTAGGAAGTGGGGTCTGCTGTGAGATTGACCCAGGTAGTAGTACGGGGTGGATTAGACAGCTGAGAAAACAACTGTTCTGCAGCAGTGTATCACGTATGTGATCAGTCTACCATAAACAATACCGCGAGGTATTGGGTGAAATCGTAGTGCGATGGAGGAAGACGACTGTTTGGGGGATACGACAATTGCGCTGGGAAACAAACACATAAGAAACAGCAGCAAAATGGAATTGTAAGCTCAAAGGCGTACCAGGTTGGTGTGTGTATGAATCCAAGCTTAGCATCTAATGAAAACAGAACCCAAATAAAAGACAAAGCGCCAGGACACAGGGTACAACCGCCCTCACCGTCACGGGACCTGCGACAGAGTCTCCAACACACCCAGAACCTCCTTATGCTCAAGCTTCCACTTCGCATCGGCTCCCCTTCTGCCCATCGACACTGTCTCCGCACCGTCCAGCTCGTTCAACCGTCTCAGCAGCTTCTCGTCTCTTCCGATTGCAAGTACGGCGTAGAATCCGCTGCAGAACTGACCCTAGCATCGCCAACACCACCACTACCACGTGGTGAGAAAGTAGGTCTGACGGGGTGTAAGATCGTGCCTACAGCTGTCGAACGCGAGATGTTATTCAGCACCACGAGGGAGGAGTTTTAACCGGGGACAATGCGAAGAGTGTACCGGTCTCCAAAGGAATCGAAAATATGAATTTTTGCTTCCGCGGCTTAAGAACGGGCCCGGCTACCATCAGAATAGTGCGAGTAAGACGACACTACGTTCGCAGGAGTATACGTGTCGCTGGTGTGGCGGTGGCGGTAGTGATAGTAGAATCGTCATCAATCGAGACGGTGGAATCCGGTCGTCGAGTCCAGATGCGCCACACGATAGATGTAGCGCGCTCCTCGACGAAGGAGCCTGGCGTCCGTACGGTGAACTATAATACACAACGTAAACATTGAAGGTCAGCGCTACGTGTGGACAACGTCACTCACGTGGTTAAGGATCTCAAAACACGGCCCTTTCCATGCAAAATCCAAGTCCGCCACCATGTTGATCCATCTCGCCCCATTAGACTGTCCATTCGTCCTGTTGCCAAGCGTTCTTCGGATCATCTGCCAACTTCTCGAGCACCTGCATAGTGGCTTCCGGAGGTTCGACCATGGGACCCTTTCCAGTTCTCATCATCTCTACCATGGCGCTCTTAGACGTATCCCGGACCCACAGGCACCCTTCCAAATCGACAAAGACGAGGCGGGTGGTCGAATGACGATATTTGGGGATCAGACGAGGAAGGTCAAGAGCGGGAACAAGCGAGGGGTCGATGGAGAGCGAAGCGTGCTCAGTGTGTGCGCGGAGGCACCGAGTGAGGAACGAAGTGACAAATGCCTGAGCAGTTTGAGTGACAACATGGTTGTGGAGGTCTTGCCAGCGAGAAGCGGCTTCTTCGTCTGACATTGTTAGGGCCTGCACGATGTGGTGAAGTCAGGTATATGAGATAAGGGATATGTCGTATTGAAAGGGCGGACCACGGACCTGGTAAATCGCTTTGGCTGTCCCACGCGTACCGTACGGATTCACGGCGAAACACGACCGGAATCCAGAGTAACTATACGTTCCGGTGAACTAATCCCCGTTAATGCACAACTCTCGAAGCAGGGAAAACCGCTCACCTCGCTCAATATAAAGTCCCTCTTCCTCTCCTCCTGGCATTCGACATACTCGTGCATCCGAAGTGCCATACCCTCCCTCAAACTCGTTACCATGAATGCATCGGCAACGGTAAGTAGAGCGAGGTATTGGCTGAAGGTAACTTCCTGTACGTGTAAGAAAACGACGGGCTGGTAGGTAAGCGTGGAGAATGCAGAGTCGATGCGCGCCACGACAGCTGAGTCGCCGCCAGCGAGTTCATTGGATTCGGTTGTTTGGAGGGCCACTTGAATCAGGTCGACCTACACCGCTCCGCATGAGGTCGATGAGCAAGGGAATTACGAGTAAGGCGTACCTTGCCCTGGAACTCGGGATTTGCCTTGAGGAAATGTTCGAACGCCTCGATTTTGTGGAATACGCGCTATATATGCGCCATGAGTTCGTGGCGAGAGGCGAGTAGAGAAATCGCAACTAACCTGAATTTCATCGAGCTTGCCTCGCCCCACTATCAACTTCATCCCAGCGTAGCGTTGCCTAAGTAGTTGCACCCAATATTGGACCTCAGGGTTATACCTTAAATGTTTAACTCGTGAAGAACATGGGGGATGGACTCACTTTTTCTCCCTCAGAGCGTGTACGTCGATACCCGTGGGGAACACGCCAACGTCCACGAAGCGCCCCTTCTCTTTGGTTTTCTTTCCCTCGGCACTCTCCCTCCACTCTTTCTCGGCTTCGCCGCCGATGCTAACAAGAGCAACAGGGCCTTCGACTTGTATACTCCTCGGCACAGACTCGTATTCAAGGATGCGAGAGACGGTCTGCCTAAAATGCCCGGCATAATTGGCAGTCTGGAAGCCGACCAGATCTGCACCGAGGACCCCTTTCAGCAAGGAGTCGCGAACGGATAGACACCGGAAGATCTCGGAGGAAGGGAATGCGACGTGGAGGAAGAAACCAATAGGTGCTAGAGCAGTTTTGGAGTGTGATCTGAGAAGTCCGGGGAGAAGCATGAGGTGATAATCGTTCACTCAAACTACATGCACCTGGGTCAAGACTGATGAGAACGAAGATGAGTGGAATACGCACTGATGTCGCCTTCGTGGTAGTTTTCGACGATGACGTCTGCGAAACGCTGATTGATAGATCTATACTGCTTGAAAGATGCGCTCTCATAGAAATATTTCGTCATAGTGGAGACAAGGCCATAGAACCTGTCAGTGGCATATAAGAAACCTTTAAGAACCGTGATATACAAGAACGGCCTTGCCTGGTGACAAAACTCGTCGTAGCAGCTCTCGAATTCGCCATCGGGTATCCAGAGCGGCACACTTTCGCACATGTCTCTCATCCGTTTGTCGATGACCATGTGCATCCCAGATCCGAAACCGTCAGTGCTGCTACCGAGAGTACCTACCCAGAGCCTCCGTGGCACTCTACCCTTGGCGCTGTCGACGACATTCCTGAGTCAGCCATTGCAGTGAGAGTTGGGAGATGTGCCAGAGCTGGTATCCTCCGTCGGAATTGGAACCGCGTACGACGAAGGTGGGTCGACGCGACGAAGAGTGGGACTGTTTGTGCTGGAGACGTGCCGAGCTGCTGAACATCCTAATGTGTCGTCGCAGACAGATAAGCGTGAATGGCCGATCGAGGGAAGGGATTTGCGATGACGAGTTGGAGTCGGATGAGGATTCGTTATAGTTTGAGTTCGACGAGGCGAGGTTGTGCGTGGAAGCTGAGCGATGAGTCGTGCCCACCGACAGCAGACCGGGATTACCAAAATCTTAGTACACTACCAAACAGTTCCTGAATACTGTCCAATGTTATGAGGCATTCAAAGCTACGAGTGTCGTTAAACCTTTCTTTTTTTTCATCCTAGCGTCTGAGCTGTCCACAGCCTGCCTTTTTCTTCCTGCGGCCTGTGAGCCATACGAAGTCTCCTTCCACGACTCCCACTTCATATGACATTTCGTAGAACTGTTTCCATACCGCACTTGTTCTTGGAGAATTTGCGCATGCTGTCGACTGTTTGGAGGAATTCTCTCACGAATAACGATACTCTGAAGCATCAATAGAAGCTGCTGAGATCGACATAAGAAAGGAAAGGTTTTGATGCTGATTGCAGCGACGTAGATGCGAAGGCATGGACCTCCGGCTGAATTGCGGGAGAATTTGACTTTCACCTCGGATTCCCTCAAGCCCAGATCAGCCAAGATGGCAACCCATGGTCGAGATGAGTCGCATCGGATTGAGTCATGGTCGCGAGTGATCTTGTCTAGCTCGTTTTCGCTGGACCATCTCTGAGCTCTATCTGATATGAAGATCTGGGAAACGCGAGATAAATCACTTTCTCCATGACAGTCATTGAAGTAGATAGGAATCATTTTGTCGACGAGCGGTTGGTTGTGGCAGCACTGCACCGCACTTGTGCGGTGCCAATGGCGTAGCGTCCACTCATTCGTTCTGCACATGTCATAAGCTCCTGGAACAAGGGAGCACTGACAAAACTCACTCTAACTGGTTGTCACCATTCTTTGAATCCCAGATATTTTCGTCCATCGACACCCAGTGGGAGAAGTTGACAAACGCATTCTTGAAAGCCTTTCTAGCTTTCTTTCCGGTGCGGTCCCAGAAATCATCCCCAAAGACAAAGCAAAAATAGTCGAGTATGGAAATCATCTGACAGTCTGCAAGCTCGGAATTCCATTCTTGCCCATCGATAGCCGGTATAACTAAGCTTTGAAGAGGGGTGCGCCGAACGTAGAGGTCCTTGGCAAGCAGCCACAGCAACCGGCTTGCCAACTCCCCTGACTTACCAACGTTAACCATCCCACTAAGTATTTTGACATCAAGCGCCTTCAGAAAGTTGTCCAGGTTACCCTCCGCATGCAACAAAGATGCTGCAGCACATGAGAGGAATGGTTCGGATGGGTAAGTAGTGAAGCTCCAGTTATGGTCATCGGCAATCGCAATGCAGACACGCAGGTGATTGGCCACCCCTGATTCGATGAATTCGACAGCTTCAGGGTGACCCAAAGTGACGTTCAGGCATATTCTCTGAGACAAGACGACGAGCGACAAGTTCTTGTTTTCTGAAGTACCTGACAGTTTGCTAATTGCTACACCCATGATGTCGTGGATATTGTACAGTTCCTGAAGAGACTTCCACCTACGAGATGTCGACACGTTAGATTGAATTCTGCAACGTGAACTTGAAACGTACAGCGCTCGGCCATAGCCAATGATATGACGAGCTTGTGCAACCTTGGTGGCCACCGTCCCCTCCAAAGGATCCGCCCTGTGGTCCCATCCGAGTTGGCAGTAAGGTGGATAGATCAATCGTCCTTCCGCAGATATTTTAGCGGGATCATCTGCCACTGTAAGGTCAGAGAAATGGTGGGACTGAAATAAACATACTACGAACAGTAACCCTCCGAGGCAGCAAAATGGGCCATCTTCAAGGCTGTGGATGAGAAGACAACCCAGACTGAATGATTATCAGCCCTATCCGCTCCTGAGTACGCGCTGATAGCCTTGCAGAGGATGGTCGATGGGCGATAACCCTCGGGTCCTCGGATGCTCAACAGCTGAGCATCATCTAGAGCAATAACAAACCTCGGCTTATCGCGTTCCGCACCGCTAAAGAGCTCGTCCAATGATTTTACCATATCTGAGTAGGCACGGGTCATGAGTTTTTTCCCAGGCATGCCTTTGGTCACCCATTCCACTTCTTCTAAAGTGGGTCGTGTGCACATGGTGAGTAGCGCCCCCGATCATTCTGGATAAGTATTCACCGGAGATTGATAACCAGCTCGGTTTGTCATTTGTTACCGCAGCAGCATCCTTACGAACATTTCCTTTGATTTTCTGTGAGGTTGAAAAGAAAGTAAATCAGATAAAAAGGCCATCATGGACTCGTCCAGCTACTCCACCTTATAGTATCTCTCGTACTTAACCCTGAGCGTCGCGAAGAACTGCTTGCGATCCCTTGAGAGCAAGTTGCACATTGAGGCATTCCACTGCTGGAGTGCATCTTTTGAGCTCCCGAAGGCAGACAGAAATTCATGGACGCTCGTGAAAACAGCTGCGAAGAATGCGCAGCACCGACAACAGTAGTCGACAGCGTCCAGTCCCGCATTTGTTGTCAGTATGTCAGCTGGCACCTCATCTCGAGGCGGGAAGCCAATTTGATCATCAGACGAGCGGAGGTTCATGTAGAGGACCACAACCCCCTTCGTGTGAAGCTGGATGGACTAAGTCATTCATTTCACGGAAAGCATAACCAAGGACATACCTCAACCAGCAAGCGTGATTTCCCGGTTCCAGAGCTTTGGACGACAGAGCAGAATTTTCCATAGTAATTTGAGGGACCACCCTCAATGCTGTAACGGAATTCTCTGTTGTTGTGTTCTAGATATTGCAAAAAAGCATCCACAGCTTGTCCACGATACGGGGAGGTGAACGCCTTGTACATTGCAGTGTACGTTACGGCCGGCTGATCTGCTGGGGCCTTGTGGTTAGTAAGTAAAGGTTCATAGGTAATCGTAAGAACCTTCAGTGGTGGACGAACTAGGTGCTTGAAGTATCGCTGGAGATTAGGTTAGGGGAGAAAAAAGGGGGAAGATCATACTGACCCAAGTTCCGGATATCACGGTAGGATCCATTTTTCCAAGCCACGTCCAGCATATTAGCCAACTCAGGATGATTCATAATCAATTCTCGGACTGCTGCGAAGGAGAGGTACTTGGGATGCAGGGTTCCGTTCGAGAGCTCCACAATGGTTCGAAGAAGGAAAGTGTGGTTCACAATGGTTGGCTGTTTAAGGTCATCATCAACGTACAAGTTCACCTGTTTGTCAAGAGTATCGTGAATGTCGTCGTCTAAAGTGCTGGAGACAGAGGAAAGTGACATAATGTTCAGAGCAGTGACTGCCTGAGGCCTCGGAGGTTAGATCGTCCCAGTACCGACAGTCACGTGACCCTTCCTGCAGCGAATACGGAATTCGTGACTCAGCCAAAGGCTGTCTCGGGAGCATCTTTCTCTGTGGAATCTCTCCAGGAGATCGTGAATGTACTCTCATGCGGTCTGGGTCCCGGCGACGCACACCGGACCGTGCCAACTACGTAGTATAGCTCCGGACGTATTCCTACCTAGCCAGTCTGGTCATGCAACGGCGAGGCGGACTGCTCGCGAAACAAGCATCGAAATATGGGGAGGTTCACGTGGAATATATGTGGTTAACCACGGGCCACATTGGAGGGGATCCTACTGGGAGGGTCACAGTGTTCAAAACCTAGGCCTGCATGTGCAGGATAAAATCTTCTCTGTGCGAAGGTGGACGAACAAAAAGAAGATAGGGCACCTACTGAACGTCGGTGTTAAATTGATCTTGCCCGGGGATACGGGAAGTTGTTAACAGAAACCCTGCATTCCACGCACTTGGTACATACAATCAGTTCCGTTAGGCTCCTATCTTCCCGGGCATAGTTTCAGGGTTGTCTCCTGTCGAAGGGGCATCTCCCTGCCTCCCTGGCATGGTCCGGACGTAGCGTGACTCCCAAGGAATAGTTCCTGCCTAGATATATTCACCTCCGCATCCACGACAATCCTGGATCCAACGTACGCACGGGGCAAACCAGCCTGTACAAAAGTGAAGGCCCTCACCGTCGTAAGTGACAACCGTGACTCTCACCGTGGCAGTCGTTGGTCGCATGCTTGAAAACGTCCCCCACATCTCTAAGAAGCTGGGATGCCGATTGGTCTATCTGGCTTTCGACGTGCATTTTTGCTCACCTTGAACCGTCATTTCCGACCACCTTCTCCGTTACCAGGATATTGTGTAAAACAGCTGCACCTTTTGACTCAGGGATCCTGTCTGTTGGGTCAGTTTCTGGAGAACACATTTACGGAACACGAATGGCCACGGACCACGGGAGAAGGTCCGGGAATACCGTGGTTACGATGGCGTGGAGGTGCTAAGGATAGAACAGACGGTCCCAAACTACTTCGGACGTCAGCTGAACATTGAGAAGCAAAATACGTTAGTTAGAAGACTCTTGAAAGCATCTGTCTCTGCAGAACCTCTCTGGGAAATTGTGAACATACTCTCGTGCCATCTGGATCCCACCACGGCGCACTGGACCGCGCCAATTACTCATCGTTACGCGGTTCGATGTTCTACCCCAGACGTTTTCCTGCCCAACCAGTCCAATTCGGGCTTCCCGGCATTCGCCAAACTCGTGTGCCCGGAGTGCCATACCCTCCCTCAAACTCGTCACCATGAATGCATCAGCAACGATAAGTAAAGTGAGGTATTGGCTGAAGGTAATTTCCTGTACGTATAAGAAAACGACGGGTTGGTGGGTAAGCGTAGAGAATGCAGAGTTGATGTGCCACGACGTCCGGGACGCCGTCAGCCAGTTCATTGAATTCGGTTGTCTGGAGGGCTACTTGAATGAAGACGACCTACACCGGTTGACGTGAAGACGTGAGCGGGAAATTAAGAGTGAGACATACCTTCCCTGGAACACTGGATTTGCCTTGAGGAACTATTCGAAAGCCTGGATTTCATGGCGTATTCCCTACATATGCGCCATGGGTCAACGCAAAGGTGAGTATGGCAATCGCAACGAGCGAACAGACCCGACTCTCGTCGAGCTTGTCTCGCCCCACTATCAGCTTCATCCCAGCGTAACATTGCCTAAGTGATTGGACCTCGGGGTTATGCCTAAAATGTTCATCAGCAATTCGCGAGGAAAATGGTGATAAACTCACTTGTTCTCCCTCATAGAGTTTACGTGGATACCCATCGGGAATACACCGACGTCCATGAAATGCCCGACGGGACACCTGCGAGACACTGGTTGACGAACACTATACTGCTTGAGGGACGCGCTCTCTGGCCATCTGCCTGTGGCGCTGTCGACAGCATTTTTAAGACTGCCGTTGCGGTGAATGGTCGGTATTGTCCGTCGACATTGGAGCCGCACGCGAGGAGGTGGGTCGACACGACGAAGGCTCCCTGGCCTGGACACCCTGGTGTGTAGTCTGGAACTTGTGCAGACGGAGAAGTGTGAACGACCGATCGAGTGAAGGAACTAGTGTGATGTGTTGGAGTCGGGGGAAAGACTCGTTCTTAGAAGTCGACGACGCAGGACTGTGCGCGGAAACTGAGCGCGGGATTGTGACCTGGCGATGTCAGCAACCCTTGCGAATGGGTTCTGAATGTCTGGCTGAGGAAATAGCCAGTGCGGTGATAGCACGAGACCTGCACGATGGTCAACTGTAGGATACAAGCTGGAGCCCCACACCGACACAACCCACCCCGATACCTGTTGCTCGTCGGCCTCGGTACCTCGCTGCAGAGCGAACGTTCTACCAGGTCATGCGTAAATGCGATGTTGTTAGAAGCTAAAAGTCAAACGTTCCACATAGTTGCTGATAGAGAGATGATCGATGAAGCTTGAGCCACTGGCAGTAGACGGTAAAGAGCAGTCTTACGTGCTTGCTGGCCGTGGCCGTAGGAGGGAAGACCTTTGTACGGTGTATACGTATACCACCGACGATTACCTTCTTAGACATCGTTTAGCATGAAATCGTTTTGACTTTTGGGTGGCACCGGGCCCTGGCAGTCTGGTGCAAATCACCGTTGATATCCAAAATATGGAAAGACAAGCCATCTCTGGGGCTATAGTCACTACGTGCGACACTGCAGGATTTTGCCTCACATATTAGTACGAGACGAACAACTATTGCAAGACATACCATCAACTCCAACATTCTTCGATCAGTCTCCCTTCCCGTTCCATCTCATTAACAAACTTCAGGGCATCCTCTTTCAGCACCTTCCCGCAATCCTCTGCAATGCTCGAAATAGCTCTGCGAATGGCAGCAGGCATCTTATTCGATGATCTATGGTTTGCATTAGACAAGGCATGGAACGGAAACGCGTATGGCATACCCGGAAATGATAAGAATCCCTTGTTGGTCATTGAGAAGGTCCCAAACATTGTCCTTGTCCTTCAGAATGAGGTCTTGGACGTATGTTCTTTTCGTTCCTTCGGGTCCGTCCCGGGAGAACGCCACGCGGTACGTGATCCGTTTACTTTCCGCATATGTTTCCCATTCAGTGCCGTAGTGATGGTCCTTGCACTTTGAGCGGCAGCCGAAATAAAGTGTGGTAGCTAGAGGATAGTGTGATCCGTAAGATTTTAAGTGAGACTTGGACATCTCTTGTACCGTTAGACCCTGCGTCTATTCGGTCCTCTATTACCGCTCGCATGGGGGCAATGCCCGTTCCAGGTCCGACACAAATCACGGGTACATGGGGATTGTCGGGCAACTTGATGACGCCCTTCTCTACCCTTATTTGTAACCGATCATCTGCAGCCATTGGAAACCTTTCCATGACTAATTATGCGAACGCATGGTTACCCCACATACCTGGCCTCAAGTTGGCAAGGTACGACGTGCAAATGCCTTTCCTGGGCATCTTGAGTTTCGTGCGGTATTTCACGATTGCGACACAAAGGTGGATTTCGCGGGGGTGACACTGATTGACACCTCTAGCTCACTCAAGAATCTAGAGCTGGAGGTACATACCTTGGCGGAGCTCGCAATCGAGAAGTGACGGGGCCGAAGAGGAGGAAAAACGTCGAAAATGTAGTCTCCTGGTATGCGTACTGATCGGAACTCGGAAAGCACTTCGCGGATCGTGCGTTTGACAAGTTGACAGTATTCGTAGAATTCATCCTGTGATTTGTCTTGAGTGCGTGTTTTTCAGCACACGCGACTAGACGTACCGCACCCTCAAGGGACAAAAATTCGTCCAGTCTCTCGCGCTCTGAGTCATCTGTTGTGAAATACCGAAGAATCTGGAAAAATGATCGACGTGGAACGGCGTTAAAGTCAAGGTGATGGGTAAAAAGAACTCGAAGCGTTGTAATGCACGGTATACGGTCGGGTAGTGCTTGGTCTTGAAACTAGGATTTTAATGGTAATCGAATGCAAGAAAGGATACGCACCAAGCATACTGTGCAATATAGAGAAAGGAGCATCAGCAAGATTTGCCCAGCCCATCAAAGTCAAAAAGCTGTTGACTTCCGCGCCAATGGCAATAGGATGTATTACGGCCATGTCACCAGGGTTGTACCTTATCATGTTACTTAGAAGAATGTATTAAATGTGGCAAGACTTACTCGATATGCCGATCCGAAACGAACTCGAAGTGGCGCACGTCCTGAAACCAGTCTTCGGCCGTAATTCGACGGTTGCGACGCACCGTCACATCAAAGTGGTTCGAGTCCGCACTGTAAGGCTTGAGAGTTTCTGGCGTAGAAGCCATATCCGTCGTGATGACACGAGGCGGGAATTTACTGGGAGGGCGAAGATTTCCGACGTCTGAATCCGAGGGGTAAAAACGAGATAATGTTTCTAATAAATTATCTATCCACGGTTCTAGTGCACCATATAGACTGATGCAATTTTAGTATACTGAAAATGGATAGACGAACGACTTACCCGAGTCGGTGTTGGTCGTCACCCTCACCTCTTGGACAGATCTCGCGGGCTCCAAGACTCAACAACCTTTTACAAAGTTTCTTTGCGGGCCAACAAAATCTCTCGTATGCGGAGTCGCCCAATCCAAAGACAGAGAAATCCAAGTCTTCGAACAGGTCGTGAGGTAGATGTGACCTGAGAAGCAAGTTCCATAACGGTGTCATCGCGCGCGGTTCAGCACCCGATCCGGTAGTCGCGACAACAAACAAGACGAGAGTCTCCGATATCAAAGCCTCCTGCACGTTTCGTGGTCAGATGTTCATCGACGTGAGTAGCAATGCTTACAGGCGAATACATTTCCATGCTGCAAATGCGGCATTGGAAGTATGCCCTACGACATTCTCTTGAAATGCGATCCGCGGTTTCCTGAGCTGTACCTGTCTCTGTGGCATAAAGAATGAGTAAGTGCCTGTTGACTCTGCTCAGCGTCGTGTTGTCGGACATGGCTGAAGTAATTACATAATAGCCACGGGGACGTGGAAGCTCAATTCATATCAGGCAATTATCCCTCTAACGAGTTCACGCTCTCGGAACCTTCCCCCGATTCTGAAGCTGATACGGAAGCTGGCCTCGCCTTTCCAAGCACGCTACGGCAAAGCGCCCACTGAAGCAGAGTGCGGGATATTCGAGGATGTCGATGCTCTTGTCTTGAACGGACAGCTTCGTGAGGAGGCACTCTATAGCCTACCGGTGCACCGGTACCAATTAGGTATACACCGGTTGAGGTTCTCGGAATGGTTCCTCGGCACCATCAAGGATGCTCTTGAACGCCCAGGTTGGCCAGCTAGGCAAATGCAGCGCGCTGAACAGCGTGTCCAAGCCGAATCCGTACTTGTTTCTGCATCTTTCTTGAAAGCATCTGTCTCTGCAGAACCTCTCTGGGAAATTGTGAACGTACTCTCGTGCCATCTGGGTCCCACCACTGCGCACTGGATCGCGCCAATTACTTTTCCCGCCCAACCAGTCCAATTCGGGCCTCCTGGCATTCGACAAACTCGTGTGCATCAGCAACGATAAGTCAAGTGAGGTATTGGCTGAAGGTGACTCCCTGTACGTACAAGAAAACGATGGGTTGGTAGGTAAGCGTAGAAAATGCAGAGTTGATGTGCCATGACGTCCGAGACGCCGTCAGCGAGTTCATTGAATTCGGTTGTCTGGAGGGTTACTTCAATGAAGACGACCTACACCGGTTGACGTGAAGACGATGAGAGCGGTAAATCAAGAGTGAGACATACCTTCCCTGGAACACTGGATTTGCCTTGAGGAAATATTCGAAAGCCCGGCTTTTATGGCGTATTCCCTACATATGCGCCATGGGTCAACATAAAAGGTGAGTATGGCAGTTGCAACGAGCGAACACAGACCTGACTGTCGTCGAGCTTGTCTCGCCCCACTATTAGCCTCATCCCAGCGTAGCATCGCCTGAGTAATTGGACCTCGGGGTTATGCCTAAAATGTTCGTCAGCAATTCGCGAGGAAAATGGTGATAGACTCACTTGTTCTCGCTCCGAGAGTTTACGTCGATACCCGTCGGGAATACACCGACGTCCATAAAATGCCCAACGGGACATATGCGAGACACTGGTTGACGAACACTATACTGCTTGAGGGACACGCTCTCCGGCCATCTGCCTATGGCGCTGCCGACAGCATTTTCAAGACTGCCGTTGCAGTGAATGGCTGGTATTGTCCGTCGACATTGGAGCTGCATGTGATGGAGGTGGGTCGACACGATGAAGGCTCCCTGGGCTGGACACCCTGGTGTGTAGTCTGGAACTTGTGCAGACGGAGAAGTGTGAACGACCGATCGAGCGAAGGAACTAGTGTGATGTGTTGGAGTCGGGGGGGAAGACTCGTTCTTTGGGGTCGACGACGCAGGACTGTGCGAGGAAACTGAGCGCGGGATTGCGACCTGGCGATGTCAGCAACCCTTGCGAATGGGCTCCGAATGTCTGCCTGAGGAAATATCCAGTGCGGTGATGGCACGAGACCCGCGCGACGATCAACTGTGGGATATAAGCTGGAGCCCCACACCGACACAACCTACCCCGATACCTGTTGCTCGTCGGCCTCGGTACCCCGCTGCAAAGTGAACGTTCTACCAGGTCATGCGTAAATGCGATGTTGTTAGAGGCTAAAAGTCAAATGTTCCACAGACGACTAGTGACCGCTTATCATATAAGTATAGTTATAGACGTGCAAGTATCTTTACATAACTTCATGCCCATACTACAACTCCCTCACACCATTCCACCACAGCACCCTTGACTCCATTGGACTCGAGGATGGCGAGAATGTCCTGGGAAGCATCATGTGCATCCTTGGCCGTGGTATTAGGAGGAGCCGAAATCCAAATAACGATCGGACCGAGACTGTCCTTGTTGTCCTCGCCATGAGTGACAAAACGAGCTGTGTCGATACTTGAGAAACGAATATTCCTAGCTTTCAAGACGCCGCAGATCTGGGGACCGACAGTGCGCCAGACAGGGTTGAGTGGCGTACCAAAAACTCCATGGATGGACTTGGTAGGGAGATGATGGTGGCTGCCCACAGGTTTGGGGAAGGGATTATCAAGGAAGTCTGAGCGGTAGATGAGCTTAGGAGGGTCGCGTGAGATACCGTGGTAGTAGGTGGTCCTCTCCCAGTCCGAGAGATCGTATGGGGCAACAGCAGTAGTTGGCGAGACAGGTGAGGAAAGGGGCTTGTAATGGTCATTCAAGTCAGTAAGTGTGGTAAGGTCGGGGTGCTCTTCCATCGTCTTCAATACTCGTTTCGCAGTTTCGGAAATACCTACAAGGAAGACAGTAAGGGTGGAATAGATGGACAAAGCGACCAAGGTGCTCGCCTTCACCAAGAAGGTCATCTTCTTTTAATTGTTCATTTCTGAATGGCAGACCGTCTGAAAAAATACTGATCAGTGGGATAGATGACTAGATGGTAGCACTCACTTGAAGGTTCCATGTTTGATGTGTTGACGCAGGAAGACGAGACGACGCAGGAAAGAAGGTCACCGATAGGGGAACATATCAAGAACTGTGGCTGTACAGACGTTGCCTATGTATCTTAGGGGAATAGGAAGCCACCCCTATGTTTACCCCCGAAAGAAACCCCTAAAGCGCATGTCCTCCGATCGCAAGCACGAGCGTAGAATCCACCGCAGAACTGACCCTCCCACCCGTACTACTAGTCGTCCTTCCAGCACCACCCAATCGTGACGCTCTTCCAGTAACCGTCGTAGTCAGCATTGCCAACACTGGCGCTGCCACCAAGCGGCGAACAGGCAGGCCCGCCAGGGTGTAAGATCGTACCTATAGCTGTCGAATGGGTGATATTATTTGGCAGCACGAGGAAGGGTTTTGACCCGAAGCGATGCGAAGACCGTACCACTCTCTGAGGGAGTCAAAAATATGATTCTGTGCTTAGGCGGGTTGATGACGAGCCCAGCTACGGTCGGAATAGTGCAATTGCAGTAGCAGGGGAAGCATCGTTCGTGGTAGTGGTGGCGGTGGTGATACTAGAATCGCAGTCAATCGAGACGATGGAATCTGGGGGACCCACCCAGCAGCGCCATACGATGGATGTAGCAAGCTCCTCGACGAAGGAGCCTGGCGTCCGTTCCGTGAACTGTAACACACAATGTAAACGTCGAAGGTCACCGCTGCGTTTCGTCAACGTCACTCACGTAGTTAACGATTTCGATACACGGCCCATTCCATGCAAAATCCAAATTCGCCACCACACTGATCCATCTCGCCCCGTTAGCCTGTCCATTCGATTTCTTGCCAATCTCCCCCGTCTTCACGAAACATCCGCTCTCCACCACAATACCCACGCTGGGAACCCTCTCTGCGAGTCTCTCTAATGCCCCCTTCACACGCAACCTTCTAAGAATCCAAATCTCGTTCTTGGGTCATCTGCCAACTTCTCGAGCACCTGCGTGGTGGCTTCAGGAGGCTCGACCATAGGACCCCTCCCACTTCTCATCATCTCTATCATAGTGCTCTTGGACGTATCCCGGACCCACGGGCACCCTTCCAAATCGACAAAAACCAGGCGGGTGGGAGAATGACGGTCTTTGGGGATCAAACGAGGGAGATCGAGAGGCGGAACCAGTAATGGGTCGATAGAGAGTGGCGCGTTCTCGGTGCGCTCGCGGAGGCACTGGGTGAGGAAAGAAGTAACAAATGCCTGAGCAGTGACGACATGGTTGTGGAGGCCTTGCCAATGGGAGGCGGCTTCTTCGTCGGACGTGCGCGATGTGGTGAAGTCAGGTGCATAAGAGGATATATCGTACTGAAAGGGCGGAGTCCGCGGACCTGGTATATAGCTTTGACTGTCCCATGCGTATCATATGTACATATTCACAGCGAAACACAACCGGAAGCCAGAGTAAGTGCACATTCCAGTGAACTAATCAATCTCTCGATACAGGGAAACCACTCACCTCATTCAGTATCAGCACCCTCTTCTTTTCCTCATGACATTCGACGTACTTGTGCGTACCCTCCGTCAAACCTGTTACCGTGAACGCATCGGCAACGGTAAGTAGAACGAGGTATGGGCTGAATGTCACTTCCTGTACGTGTAAGAAAACGACGGGTTGGTAGGTAGGCGGAGGAAATGCAGAGTTGAAATGCGTGTCACGACGTCCGAGAAGCTGCCAGCGAGTTCATTGGATTAAGTTGTCCGGAGGGCCACTTGAATCAGGACGACCTATACCAGTCAAAATGAGGTCGACTAGAACACGAAATTAAGAGCGAGACACACCTTACCTTGGAACTTGGGATTTGCCTTGAGGAGACGTTCGAAAGCCTCGACTTTGTGGCGGACACCCTATATATGCGCCATGAGTTCATGACAGAGGAGAGGCGAGTAGGAAAATCGCAATATGAGCGAATACTAACCTGAATCTCGTCAAGCTTGTCTCGCCGCACTCCCAACTTCATCCCTGCGTAGCGGGGCCTAAGTAGTTGCACGCAGTAATGGATCTCAGGGTTACACCTAAAACGCTCAGTGTCAGTAATTCGCAAAGAATGTGCTGTTTAGGATGCTTTGGGGTTGACGCCCTACTTTGCCGCAGCTAGTCTTGCAGGGAGAAGACCGAAACGTCTGGTGCCGAGGTCGGACTACTGTAGACTCACTTTTTCTCTCTGACAGAGCTCACGTTGATACCCGTCGGGAACACCCCAACGTTCACGAAATGCCCCTTCTCCTTGGTTTGCGTGGCGGGCCTTGCGGATGGCTGGGGTTGCAAGTTTCAGAAATTTCCAACGGTCGAAGTTTGTCCTGACCTCGCTCAATCACCCAACCACCCAGCAGTATGCCTGAAAACGTCTTCCGCCTCAACTGCTTTGTCCGAGGCGATAGCCCGAACAGCGTCTTCCCAGTGAAACTTCCCTGCTCAGCGGGAGTCGTCGATCTCAGGGAGGCGATCAGAGACGAGAAGCACTACGTGTTCCCCGCCGACCAGTTAGTGCTTTACCGTGCCTCCGAGCAGGTGGTACACTGGTGTAGTGATGACGCGGATGGGCTCATGGAGGCTGTGAACCAAGGAGACCATACTAAACTCTATCCTTGGTGTTCCTTGTCGACCATATTTAATCAGTCTGAGATTTCTGACGGAATCGATGTCCTTGTCGAGGTCCCATCTGCCTGTGAGTAGTTTGTGATTTTACTTTTTCTTTACTGACCGCCATCCGACTGATAGTGGCAGGTTAGCGGTTCGCTTCTCGGTGCTGGCCAAAGTCTAACAGCCTCCCTCAGCGTCTTATGCGCTGCGTGCCACTCTTGACCTCAACTGCTTGGTCCTGGGTGACACGCGGGATCGCATTTTCCCAGTGGAACTCGCCAACTCAGAAACTGTTGGCACTCTCAGGGAAGCGATCAAGAGCAAGAAGCAACATGCCCTCCACAGCGTAGATGCTGACCAGCTGTCTCTCTATCGCACCTCTCTCCCCGACAACGGTGAACTTGAGGACAAGCTTAGGAGCCTCGCGTTCGATGAGCCATTACTGAGTACGTCGACATTGGCCAGTATATTTACCGATCTTCCTTTGGAAGGGCACCTGCACATCGTTGTCCGACCGTTACTTGAAAGTAGGCTGTTCACTTCCGCCATTGACTCGACATTGATCCTTGACCATGACCTACTTCTAGAAAAGGCCAGCGTCGACGAAAAAAATACTTGGGCGACGATAAATGACTGTGAGGACTAACGTTCCATCTACTTCATTTGATGATTGATTTAGACAGCTTTCATACGTACCACCACTTCAATGCGGAATCCCCCCTCTGGTGTGACGAAATCGAAGAACTACATGAACATCCAAGGGGGCGATACTAGGATTTTAGACTGTCGATATGTTGCCGATGGTCCTGCCACAGTGGGACCCCCAATCCAACTATTCAATCCGGCATTCGCGTACTTCACATCTAAGGCCTTCGATCCTGAACATGATGTACCTCGCCCCTTCGTACGCCAGGTCTGCCAGGCCATCGAGTCATTCGCTCTCATACATCCCTCCGAGCTTGCCCGCCGAATTTCTCTAACGCCTATCCTACAAGAGATCATCGGCTTTCCGATAATCTTCCTGAATAACATTGACAAATCCTCGCTGGATGGTGTAGTACTCAGTTCTGTCGGGCGAACGGAATGTGCGTATCTTGCCGTTGTCGTTTATGAGGCAACGAACGAATTTGGGGATGGAACGTGGGACCCATCGGCCCAGGGTGCATTATCATATCTGCGCATATTTTGCCAAGATAATGTAGGTTGGCTCACGGTTACAGCGTTACATTCTTCGAACTCATGTTTTACACAGAATCGTAATCTTCGTTTAAGGACGTGTTGCCCTGCTTTCATCATCGTCCATACTGGCCCTTGGCTTACAATCCTCGGCGGTGTAATCACATCCAAGTGCATCGTCCAGCCACTCACCGACTGCCTCTGGGTTCCGATCCACTCTACCCATGATGACGACCACTGCCTACGCATGGCCCGCATTTTCTATGTGCTCAGGGAGTCCATTGAACTTTTACAATTGTCATATGAAAGAAAAACAGAGCCTTATGACCCCTTGCGTTATGCTCCCCACCCTCGGTTCTTCCCCTCCATCAATGTGTTCTCAGAGGGTGGCGTTGAAGTCGAATTTGAGTACAAGGAACCATTGGAAGATGACGACGCCTGTGTTACCTATCGCGCACAGACCGTCGGGACATATCCGAATAACATCATAGTCAAATTTGTCACGAGTTATGGCGCCGATGCCCACCAGACGATGGCCGACGCTGGCTTCGCTCCGAAACTTCGTTATTTTGGACCCATCGGCACCGGCGCAACCGCAACATGGTACGGCAAGCTGAAGATGGTGGTAATGGATTACGTCGAGGGTTTGACGCTCTCTGATGCACTCGAACGGGGGGAAGTGCCTGCAGATTTTCCTACCCATCTCCGCGAAGCAATTGCGTATCTTCATGATGCTGGTTTTGTGCTCGGCGACCTCCGTGAACCGAATATCATGGTAACTCCAGGCGATAAAGTCGCTGTCCGGTTGATTGATTTTGACTGGGCCGGGAAGGATGGAGAGGTGGTGTACCCAGTGTCAATTTCCTCTGATGTCCAGTGGCCAACAGGTGTAGCAGGCCTCATGCCCATCAAGAGGGAGCATGACTTGTCTAACTTGGCTCGTATTGTAACACGCATTGAGACAGATACTGGGATGGAAATTGTTGTGTAGTATGTAGTACTTGTCGTTCGTGAGGGCACCGCTCGTAGAACGAGGTAGTAACGAAGTCCGAGTCACAGTTGTAGTACTAGAGAAGACAGCATAGTTTTTCCCCCACGTTGAAAGCGAGGCTATTAGGTGCCGTCAGACAGGTCTTTTGTCATAGAGCCAACATCTATTCCACAACTGTGTATGTATCAGTCTACCATAGACAACATCGTGTGTTGTGTAGTCAAAAATCCATAAGTACCTTATGTAATACCACGGGAAAATTGTAGCGTGGAGGAGGAAAAACGAGTGTTAGAGGGATACAATAATAGGTTGCGGAACGTGCAGAACATAGAACCGCAACTCGAATGCGTACGAGCACGGCATGTGTATGAATCGAAACATAACATCTAACGACAACAGAAATCCAAAAAACCAAAGACGAAGGGCCAGCGCCAAAAGGGTAGGAAACGCCTTCACCTCACCGGACCTGTGCCAACGCCTCCAACACACCTAACACCTCCCTAGGGTCAAGCTTCCACTTCGCATCCGTCCCCCTCCTACTCGTCGAAACCGTCTCCGCATCGTCCAGCTCGTTCAACCGTCTCAACAACTTCTCGTCTCCTCCGATCGCGAGCACGAGCGTAGAGTCCACCGCAGAACTTACCCGCCCACCTGTGCTACTACTCGTCCTTCCGGCACCGCCCCCGATCGTGACGCTGCTCCAGTAGCCGTCGTAGTCAGCATCGCCAACACCGGCGCCGCCACCGAGTGGGGAACAAGCGGGTCCTCCAGGGTGTAAGATCGTGCCTACAGCTGTCGAACGCGAGATGTTATTCGGCAGCACGAGGAAGGAATTTTGACCCGGAACGATGCGGAGACCGTACCGCTCTCCGAGGGAGTCGAAAATGTGGTTCTGTGCTTCGGCAGCTTGACGACGAGCCCAGCTGCGATCGGAATAGTGTGACTGAGATGAAGTTACGGTTGCGGTAGTGGGAGAGGTGTCGTTCGTCGTAGTGGTGGGAGTGGTGATAGTAGGATCATCATCGATGGAGACGGTGGAATCCGGAGGGCCAGTCCAGAAGCGCCACACGATGGATGTAGCGCGCTCCTCGACGAAGGAGCCTGGCGTCCGTTCGGTGAACTGTAACGCACGATGTAAACATCAAAAGTCAGCACTACGTTCCACAACGTCACTCACGTAGTTGAGGATTTCGATACACGGCCCTTTCCACGCAAAATCCAAGTTCGCCACCATGTTGATCCATCTCGCCCCGTTAGCCTGTCCATTCGACTTCTTGCCAGTCTCTCTCGTCTTCACAAAGCATCCGTTCTCCGCCACGATACCCACGCTAGGAACCCTCTGTGCAAGCCTCTCCAGTGCCCCCTTTACAGGCAACCCACTCAGAACCCAAATCTCGTTCTTGGGATCATCCGCCAACTTCTCGAGCACCTGCATGGTGGCTTCCGGAGGTTCGACCATGGGACCTTTTCCAGTTCTCATCATCTCTATCATCGCGCTCTTGGACATATCCCGGACCCACAGGCACCCTTCAAAATCTACAAAGACGAGACGGGTGGTCGAATGACGGTACTTGGGGATCAGACGAGGAAGATCGAGAGGCGGAACCAACGACGGGTCGATGGAGAGCGAAGCGTGCTCAGTGTGTGCACGAAGGCATCGAGTGAGGAACGAAGTGACAAATGCCTGTGCGGTCTGAGTGACGACATGGTTGTGGAGGTCTTGCCAACGGGAGGCGGCTTCTTCGTCGGACATTGTGAGAGCCTGCGTGATGTAATGATGTCAAGTACGGATGCGTTGTACCGAAAGAAGGGAGACCACAGACCTGGTAAATAGCCTTGGCTGTTCCACGCGTATCGTACGGATTCACAGCGAAACACGACCGGAATCCGGAGTAACTATACGTTCCGGTGAACTAATCCCCGTTAATGCACAACTCACGAAGCAGGGAAAACCGCTCACCTCGCTCAGTATCAGCGCCCTCTTCCTCTCCTCCTGGCATTCGACATACTCGTGCGTCCGAAGTGCCATACCCTCCCTCAAACTCGTTACCATGAATGCATCGGCGACGGTGAGTAGAGCGAGGTATTGGCTGAACGTGACTTCCTGTACGTGTAAGAAGACGACGGGCTGGTAGGTAAGCGTGGAGAATGCAGAGTTGATGCGTGCCACGACGTCCGAGACGCCGCCAGCGAGTTCATTGGACTCAGTCGTTTGGAGGGCCACTTGAATGAGGACGACCTACACCACTCCGCATGAGGTCGATGAGGGGAGGAATTCAGAGTAAGACGTACCTTGCCCTGGAACTCTGGATTCGCCTTGAGGAAATGTTCGAACGCCTCGATTTTGTGGCGGACGCCCTATATATGCGCCATGAGTTGTGTAGAAGCGAGTAAAGAAACCGCAACCGACCTGAATCTCGTCGAGCTTGTCTCGCCCCACTATCAACTTCATCCCAGCGTAGCGTTGCCTAAGTAGTTGCACCCAATATTGGACCTCAGGGTTACGCCTAAAATATTTAACGTCAGTAATTCGCAAAGAGAACATGGGGGATGGACTCACTTTTTCTCCCTCAGAGCATGTACGTCGATACCCATGGCGAACACGCCAACGTCCACGAAGCGCCCCTTCTCCTTGGTTTTCTTTCCCTCGGCACTCTCCCTCCACTCTTTCTCGGCTTCGCCGCCGGTGCTAACAGGAGCAACAGGGCCTTCGACTTGTATACCCTTTGGTAGAGACTAGTATGCAAGGATGCGAGAGACGGTCTGCCTAAAATGCCTGGCATAGTTGGCGGTCTGGAAGCCGACCAGATCTGCACCGAGGACCCCTTTCAGCAGAGAGTCGCGGACGGACAGACACCGGAAGATCTCGGAGGAAGGGAATGCGACGTGGAGGAAGAATCCAATAGGTGCCAGAGCAGTTTTGGGATGTGATCGGAGTAGGCCAGGGAGAAGCATGAGGTGATAATCGTTCACCCAAACTACACGCGCCAGCCATGGTGTGGGTCAAGACTGATGAAAACGAAGATGCGTAGAATACGCACTGATGTCGCCTTCGTGGTAGTTTTCGACGATGACGTCTGCGAAACGCTGATTGACAGATCTATACTGCTTGAAAGATGCGCTCTCATAGAAATATTTCGTCTTCGGTGCATCTGGTACTGCATAGTGGAGACAAGGCCATAGAACCTTAGGTGGTATATAAGAAACCTTTAGGAACCACGATGTACATGAATGGACGTGCCTGGTGGCAAAACTCGTCGTAGCAGCTCTCGAACTCGCCGTCAGGTATCCAGACGGGAACGCTTTCGCACATGTCTCTCATCCGTTTGTCGATGGCCATACGCATCCCAGATCCGAAACCGTCAGTGCTGCTACCGAGAGTGCCTACCCAGAGCCTCCGTGGCACTCTACCCTTGGCGCTGTCGACGGCATTCTTGAGTCCGCCATTGCAGTGAGTGTTGGGAGAGATGTGCCAGGGCTGGTATCCTCCGTCGGAATTGGAGCCGCGTACGACGGAGGTGGGTCGACGCGACGAAGAGCGGGACTGTTTGCGTTGGAGACGTGCCGAGTGCTGGACATCCTGGTGTGTAGTCTGAAACTTGCGCGGACGGATAAGCGTGAATGAACGATCGAGAGAAGGGATTTGCGATGACGAGTTGGAGTCGGGTGAAGACTCGTTATTCGAGTTCGACGAGGCGAGGTTGTGAGTAGAAGCCGAGCGGGGAGCCGTGCCCGGCCCTGGGCTGGTGATGTTGACGAACCTCGTGAATGGGCTTGGAATGTCTGACTAGAGTGATGGCACGAGACTTGGACGAGGGTCAGTTGTGGGATATAGGAAGGGGCCCTACACCAACACATCCCATCCTGATATCTTATGAGCAGTTAGTTCGCCATCTCAGTAAGATCACTCACGCGGTTAAGGATCAGCAAGATCGAGGCAATTTTACTGTAGCCATTGGGCTGATCCAGCTCGCCCGCTGGACTGTCGGTTCGACTTGTTTCCAAACTCTCATCTGCGCTTGTGGCGGTGCTCCCGAGTTAGCGACGCCAGTTCGTATATTCGGAACCTACACCACGACTTTCTGGTACGTCGTAGTCTGTTTTTCTCTCTTGAGCTATATCGCGTGTGATGAATGTCCCTTGATATGCAATGGTCCTGGAGCAGTCGTAGTTCGACCAGACACCGGCCATCCTACTACCCTCTATCACCTACTCAGGGTCACGAGACGAGTGCAATGTGAATGAACCCACTTTTTGGTAGGGACAGCTCCATAATTGAATTTACTCTGGGCCAGTGATGCACTGATTTTACGCCTTCGTGTTTTCCCGTTGACCAGATTGGCAAGGAGAAGCATGGTAAAGTGGACGAATCTGGTTTATGCGAAACCCGTAAGTAGGAGACGCGATTGAATTATACAGCTGACTGTCGATGTCTGAATCTTCGCCTTGGACCATCCTGCTTCGGTACGCCTTCGGACCGCTGTTCCTTACGCAAGTCTAATATACAACCAGATGAAGTGCAATATTATAACTCGAAAGGGACGTTGTGTTCGCTCGGTGGTGGTCAACAACGCAAATACCGCGGGCGGTGAATATACCGGACGCGGAGAACGTTCACTTTGTTTGAGGGAAATTTGGACTGTACTCGCAACGGATCGTATTTCCAACGAACCGATGTTACTTTGATGACTCACTACTACGCGAAACTCCAGGCAGCGCTGCTGACATCACCCTCTAGCAGGGCATGTTCCATGGTACGACCAGTTCTTAACCTGAGCCCTCCCCACTTTTCATGCGCACACACATAGCATCTTGGGATGTGTTTAGGCAAGCATTTTCCACTAACCTGAGCTTGTCTTGCCCCAATATCAACTTCACCCCTGCATGGCTTTCCTAAGTAATTGCACCCATTGCTGGACCTCAGGGTTATGCCTAAAATGTTCAGTGTCAGCTATTCGCGAACAATATGGGATGGACTCACTTTTTCTGCTTTGAGGAATGTACATCGACCTTAGTCTAGAAAACCAGCTGTTGTAGGTTGGCACCCAATTTCTCCGTCTTGCGGGTTAAAGACCAAGACGTCTGGTGACGAGGCTTGGAATCATGCAGGCATCACATTTGCCATTTGTGTCTTGATGAGCCACTGTCCAAAATGTCGACAGTTTAGGTCCCTTTATCTCTCGATGCTCCCCGAAACCTGAGAGTGCCTACAAACTTCAGTTTGAGGATGGGGACACTTCCTCACATGGTTTCACCCATTGCAGCACCTTCCCACATGAGATCAGCAGGCAATACAGTCACATTCTCATCCCATTGAGACACTCATTGGTTGTAGATTACACAAAGACAATTCTAGATGTCAGTTTGCAGTTCAAATGGGATAGTACATTGGTCAAGCATGGGGAAGCATTGTTTGTGATGAACACCAGGCACATCGATAGGTCTGGTCATTGAGGGCAGTCTTTCAATGCAGATTGTGTCATTCTCTGAACTTGTTGTGGGTAGACTGATCATTGGAATGGGGGCCTGAGACACAGGCTCCATCACATCACCATTCTGGCCTGCAGGCCAGACGGCAAGCCATAATTTATGTTTCGATATGCCTGCACCTGCATCAAACATGATCCTAAAATGAAAAGTATTCAGTGACTCATATCGGCTTACGGAGCCAAGTGATGTCCCTTACCGCCTCAAGTGAGCAATATCATCGGCTGGGCCTACATGGGAAGTCTTCTTGATAATCTCTGCGGTCCTGTACAAATCCCGATAATCGTACTCGTCGAGCATATACCTGTTTTGTCGAATGTGATTTACGACCTGAAACATGTTAAAACCAATTACGGATGCAGGTGTTCGCTTACCATTGCCAGCATGTGGTCCACTTCTGAAAGGATTCCGCACCAATAGAACCATAGGATCTACGCCGGGCAACCAATCAGCTCCAAGGAGTTGTGAATTGAGGATAACCTTACCCGTCCTGTTAGGTCCTCCTCCAGCGCTCGTTGCTCATCGTTGTCCTCTGTTGCTTCAAGTTGCGCTTGAAGTGCCACTATCTCTTGTATCATGGAATAGACACGAGCCTGTGTAGAGTGTGCAAATGCCCGGCCGTTGAATGTGAAAGGATTTTACCAACCATATCAAAATCATTGTCGCCTACTTGATCCCTCCGCCTGGATCTAGGACACAAAAACCATAATGTAGAAGCAATGCTAGAGAAAAGGACTTACTTATCGTACCCCCACGCATCGCTGAGGGTAACACATATGTGTTCGAGTAGCTTTTTGTGACTGGAATCAGCTTCGACTCCTCTTGGCTCACATAAACACTTACCTGGGTGCTAAGACTTTCTGATATGAACTCTAACTTATGACGGCTCGTTGGCTTCCTGATAAACAAGTACTGGGAATTATATCGGAGTGGTAGCACCCTGTGCACTGTAGCAGGTTCACCGCGTGGGCCCCGCCATGTCCGGAGCAAGTCCAATGATTCGAGTAGATTCCACGTCACCAAACGGACGGACGTCCGATTCAATAAAAGGTACGTAGATAAGCGATTTCCTATGCTATAATGTAAGCTTTCCAACAAACGTGCTAGTGTGGCATGCAAACCGTCCACCGCACCTACAGAGGGCTCTCTGCGCCGCCAAGCTTGTATAATCAAGTGAAGCCTTTTGAAGAACGTTATCTCGCCAACCTACATTTCAATGGAATGAAGATGAAGTACTGGAGAACAAGCACGCACCAATTCTTGCAGATAGTCTAATCCGAATATGACCGAAATGTCGACCATACCACTTGTTGTCTGTTGGTCCTGTTGTCATCATGACTCCATGAGGATGTGCGCGTTGGTTTTACGTAGTTATTCGACGCACTGCAGACTCGTGACCTACTTCAGCTCCAGTAAAGTGATGCTACGGCCAATAGCATGGGTCAGATGAATCCAATGTTCATAGTCTGCTTGAGAGGAATACCAGATTTGCCACAGTGTAGAAGTGTTCCCTAGGCACAAAACATAGTATCAGTGATATTATACAACATGACCCCTGAAAATGGATCACCTAATCCTCTTCAATTGTTGCCTCCGTGCACAATATGGTCCCCAGGGTCGTGGCACAGCAATGGAGCACAATGGGGTAAACATGCGCGAGTCTGCGAACCCATTTCTGCCGTCTTGTGCTGCATCCGATGGCCATGGTCAAAACTACAGTAGGAAACAACAATTGCGTAGGCTCACAGCCTTTGTCTGCCTCCAGCCGCCTTCCGTCACCATCGACATTGTAGAATTTGGAGCATTCTATAACAGTTGTCACAAGACTGTAGCCTGCGAGACGGGTGGCCAAGGCCCCAAGGAGCAGCCTAAAGTCTTTAGTGTTGGGAAGTGAAAGGCCCCTCGGTTGATGCAGAACCATCCTTTCCCCATGGGAAGGGGTTGTCGCAACGTCAGGTTGTGTGTGCACTTGACCCAGTACGTGTAAGTCGCTGGACACGGGAGAGATGATTGGGATATCAAACAAGTGAGTAATACGAAGCTGCTGCATACTTCTGAGTACGTTGCCGCGACATGTGAAAACACCATCGAGAAAGTTCCCATAATCACCCAGCTTTTCACGTCAGGTTAGCCAACGACCCAAAGAGCAAGGTTGCGACTTACTTTAATCCCCTGACCAGAGACCTCCAAAAACCATGCAAATTGCCCACTTAATTTCAAGCCGTGTGAACCACGTTCCAGGGGGGGATATAGATATACTTCGTCTGCAGACTACAATTATATGGACAGTTAGATCGGGGTGCATACACGGGAGGAAGGACAAACCGACATCTCCACATATCCACCTGGTTCACCACAACAACCAGGGCATTGTTGGATATGAATCACGGCGTTACAGTAATCCCAAATGATTTCTGCATGGAAAATGGTTTGGGGAAAGTGAACGTCTTCTGTATTGTCTGGAGGCTCAGAGATAGGTGCATTCCACATGATATCGTATGCTTGCTTCGCAAAGTCTGCCCACGACGACCAAACACCTTGCCGCATGGAGTATTCATCACAAATAATGCGCCCCCATGCCCGGCCAAGGCAGAATCCAAGGCCAACTGCAAAGCGACACCTTGCATCATCGTTGGCGTAGACTAAAACAATGAGAGTGTCTCCTTGAGATGAGAATGTGACGGTATCGTTGGCAATCTCGCGAGGAAAGGTGCCATAACGGGTGAAGCCATGGGAGGAGGTGTCCTTGTCGTTGAGCAGAACTTCGTAGTCACTCTCCCCAGGTTGTTGAGAATAATCAAGATAAAGTGACCTGAACTCTGGACATGTGTAGACAGGAAAGTCAGCAGAGGGCAGATACGTGTTGCGAAAGCGAGGTCCGCATGATTCCAGGTCAATGGTGGTCAGGTTTTCATGACGGTCGCGACAGGGCAATATGGCCTTGTAACGAGAGCCACCATGACAGCTTGGTAGGACAGGCAACGACAGATGGATGCCCAGGTTGGTGACATCCCATCTGAGAAGCTGGGTGGGGTCCACACTGCTACGAAACGATGAAAGTTTGCCCTCGTCTGTGGCCACGGCGAGTTTGCCCTCACGGATAAACTCCTCTACTCCTTCGGCGAACTCATCGGGATGCACGTCTACAACGTCGTGACAACCCCGGAAGCAGCTCGGGTCATCTGCCAGGACACTTCCGTACTCGCCAAGCTGTCCCTTTCGATTCCATGCGAATACGCTGTGATCACTGGATACCCGGATGATTTCTAGCTGGAGCCGCTGGAATGCTTTTGAGCCTTCCCCGTACAACATCGGCATGTTCACACCGAACAAGCCCAGTAGTGAATACGCTCGATCTTCTACTCGTGTCGTCTTCCGGTCGGCAGCCCAAGACATGATCTGAGCGACACCAGGACGCTTGGAGGAATCAGTGCTCCTCAAAGCCTGTTCATCGTTCAATACTGTCCACGGAATTTGCGTTATACCCTCCAACGCGGATCTCAGGTCCTCTTTGGTGCCGATAGATATCCAGTCCTTGTTGAAGAATGTGGCCTTCTCTGGAGCAATGAGCTCCTGGAGTGTCCAGCCTCGTGAGAACCACTCGGGCCAGCCATTCGACCTGCCAAACTTGCTGAAGTCTTGTTCAGTAGGAAATTCTGGCTCGTCGACATCGTGAAGGTACACATAACACATCTTCGAGTTGCAGTACCATCGATACATCGAATTGATCGCCTCCGAGAGCTCCGAGCTACTTCGCTTGTCAATGCAACACGTATCGATCCATAGCCATCTGTAACCGTCCTTCCAGGCCTGTTCACAACTCTTGATGATCTTCTGATACCCGCTGCGCTGTCTAACCTTTTCCCTGCCTTCTTTTCCCATCTTCATGAGCCTAATCATCTCTTTGTAGTTAACCTCATCCCCCCAGCGATGGGAGAGTATGGCATATCTTGTACTCTTGTCATCGAGCTCCTTCTGGACCTCGGTTTCGATTTCGGCGTCGTCTCTTCGGATATTCTTTTCCCGATCAAGAACAGCTTTTACATCCAACAGCCGCATCTTCCGAAGAGGTGAACAAAAAGGCTCACATAGTCAGCAATAAATCAACTAATAGTGTCATTGCACGTACTGCTTACTTGTCCGAGTCTGCAGGGCCGCTCTTCAGATGGTGCGTTTTATGCGTGTAATGAAGAACAAATGCAGGGCCTGAAACAAGGTGATTCGTACAGGTTCACAGCAAGTCATCGGTTTTACGGAATGTACACGTGCCGAGTGTCGTGATTCAGGCCCCAGCGCTCGACGCTAGTGGGCCGCTATGTATTATCGTGGAAGCCGCAGCGACAACTAGCTGTAAGTCAGCCGTGTTTTCGAGGCTTTATCGGCATAAAATGCTTTTGGGCAACTAGCTGCTCGTCCGCACCCAAAATCGACTCGAAGGTATGATCGGCAGTGTCCTTACAGTAATCCCTCCGCTCAGTTTTCCAGTATGAGTATCACTTACGTGTTGCCGATGTGGATGTTCATGAGATCGTCTGGTCTAACGAGTCGATGGCGTCCCCTACTTGAGACGGGAAAAATACATCCTCTTCTGACATACAAATGACAGTGTTGCTAAAGGAGTAAACTCTGGCCGTCAGTGCTTCATGCCTTGCATTAAGGTATGCTTACTATTTCATGTTTCTATTCTCACCATCGTTACTCTTTCGTCCTCGCCCGGGTCGGCCTTTTGTCGTCTACCAGGTGTGCCCCTTCCTAGTCGCCGAATCACAATACTTTGTCCTCTACCAATCTCTATGTTAGGCCTGCGGTACAAAATTTACTTCAGCGCACTACAGAAGAATTCTGCGACATCGGCGAGGACAGCGCGGATGCCCGCAGGTTGGAAGTGGGTTTGGAGTGGTGGTTGGTACAATTTGGGCGGTGTGGTGGTGGGGATCCCAGTTTCGGCAATCTCAGAATCTCAGCCGCATATGTATCGGTCTACCATAAACAATATTGTGGGTGGTGCAACCAGAAATCTGGATATGTATGTAGCACTACGGAAAGCTTTAACTGGAGGGAGGAATGCGAGTGGCGGGGTCCCGATACAATAATCGGACTGGGGGACATACTGAACATAGAACCATAGCCCGAATGCGCCCATGCTCTCTGCATGTACGAGTCAGACGTAACTCCTAACGAATACAGAATCCAGAATCCAGAATAAATAAATAGAACGAGTGCGGGAACCACAGGGTGGAAGCGTCCTCACCTTACCGGACCCGTGCCAACGTCTCCAACACACCTAGAATCTCCCTACGGTCAAGCTTCCGTTTCGCATGGTCTCTCTCCTACTCGGCAACAGGGTTTTCGCATCGTCCAGCTCCTTTAATGTCTTGAGAGCTTCTCATCCCCTCCGATCGCAAGCACGAGCATACAATCCACCGCAGAGCTAGCCCTCCCACCGATGCTACTACTCGCCCTCCCAGCACCGCCCCCCAATAGTAACACTGCTCCATTAGCCAGCGTAGTCGGCATTGCCAACAGCAGCGTCGCCACTAAGCCGTGAACAAGTAGGTCTTCCGAGATATGAGATCGTGCCTATAGCTGTTGAATGCGAGAGCTTATTTGGCAAGACGAGGAAAGAGTTTGACTCGGGACGATGAGAAAACCGTATCGCTCTCCAAAGAAGTCGAAAATGTGATTCTGTGCTTCAGCTATTTGACAACGAGCCTAGCTGTGATCGCAATAGTAGGAGAATTGTCGCTCGGGAAGGTAGTGGTGGTAAAGTGGCATTGTCGTCGATCGAGATGGTGGAACGGGGGGGGGGGGGAACCATCCAGAAGCGCCACATGGTAGATGTAGCCTGATCCTCAACGAAGGGGCCTGGCGTCTATTCGGTGAACTGTAATACAAAATATAAACGTCAAAGGTCAGCGTACGTTTCGACGACACCACCTACATAGTCGTGGATTTCGATACATGGTCCTTTCCATGCGAAATCCAGATTGGCCACCATGTTCATCTATCTTGCCCCCGTTAGACTATCCATTCGACTTATTGCCGATCCCTTCCGTCTTCACGAGACATCCGCTCCCACGCTAGAAACCACCTAGTGAGTCTCTCCAGCGCACCCCTCACAGGAAACCCACCCAGCACCCAAATCTCGTTCTTTGGATCACTCGCCATCCTCTCGTGCACCCGCATGGTGGCTTTCGGAAGCTCAACCGTATGATCCTTCCCACTTCTCATCATCTCTATCAAAGCGCGCTTGGGCATATCCCGGACCCACAGGCACCTTTCCAGAAGACAGGCGGGTGGTCGGATGATGATACTTGGAGGTCAAACGAGGAAGATCAAGTATGGAATCTGCGAAGGGTTGATGGAGAGCGACACGTGCTCGGAAGGACAATGTGAGGAAAGAAATGATAAATGTCTGAGCGATTTGAGTGACAACATGGTTACGGAGTTCTTGCCAACGGGACACAGCTTCTTCGTCGGCATCGTACTGAGACGGTATCGAATATGGACCAGGTAAATGACCATGGCTGTCCCACGCGTACCGTCGGATTCACAGCGAAACACGACTGAAGCCAGAGCGACTATTCGTTCCGATGAACGAATGCCTGTCAAACGCAGTCTCTCGATACAGGGAAAACCACTCACCTGGCTCGACGTCAGCACCCTCTTCCTCCCCTCCTGGCATTCGACAAACTCGTGTGCCCGGAGTGTCATACACTCCCTCAAACTCGTGAATGCATCAGCAACGATAAGTCAAGTGAGGTATTGGCTGAAGGTGACTTCCTGTACGTATAAGAAAACGGCGGGTTGGTAGGTAAGCGTAGAGAGTGCAGAGTTGATGTGCCACGCCGTCAGCGAGTTCATTGAATTCGGTTGTCTGGAGGGCTGCTTGACTGAAGACGACCTACACCGGTTGACGTCAAGACGATGAGAAAGGGAAACTAAGAGTGAGACATACCTTCCCTAGAACACTGGATTTGCCTTGAGGAAATATTCGAAAGCCTGGATTTTATGGCGTATTCCCTACATATGCGCCATGGGTCAACACACAAAGGCGAGTAGGACAATCGCAACGAGCGAACACAGACCTGACTCTCGTCGAGCTTGTCTCGCCCCACTATCAGCTTCATCCCAGCGTAGCATCGCCTAAGTAATTGGACCTCGGGGTTATGCCTAAAATGTTCATCAGTAATTCGCGAGGACAATGTCCATGAAATGCCTGACGGGACATATGCGGGACACTGGTTGACGAACACTATACTGCTTAAGGGACGCGGCCATCTGCCTGTGGTGCTGTCGACAGCATTTTCAAGACTGCCGTTCCAGTGAATGGTTGGTATTGTCCGTCGACATTGGAGCTGCATGCGATGGAGGTGGGTCGACACGACAAAGGCTCCCTGGGCTGGACACCCTGGTGTGTAGTCTGGAACTTGTGCAGACGGAGAAGTGTGAGCGACCGATCGAGCAAAGGAACCAGTGTGATGTGTTGGAGCTCGGGGGAAGACTCGTTCTTTGGGGTGGACGACGCAGGACTGTGCGAGGAAACTGAGCGTGAGATGGTGACCTGGCGATGTCAGCAACCCTTGCGAATGGGTTCCGAATGTCTGGCCGAGGAAATATCCAGTGCAGTGATGGCACGAGACCTGCACGACGGTCAACTATGGGATACGAGCTGGAGCCCCACACGGACACAACCCGTCCCGATACCTGTTGCTCGTCGGCCTGGGTACCTCGCTACAGAGCGAACGTTCTACCAGGTCATGCGTAAATGCGATGTTGTTAGAGGCTAAAAGTCAAACATTCCACATAGTTGCTGATAGAGTCCGACCCATGCGCACATCGAAAACGGCTAGTGACTGCTTTTCATAGTTATAGACATACAAGTATCTTTACATAACTTCACAACCTTACTACAACTCCCTCACACCATTCCACCACGGCACCCTTGACTCCATTGGACTCGAGGATAGCGAGAATGTCCTGGGAAGCATCATGTGCATCCTTGGCTGCGGTATTAGGAGGAGCCGAAATCCAAATAACGATCGGACCGAGACTGTCCTTGTTGTCCTCGCCGTGAGTGACAAAACGAGCTGTGTCGATACTTGAGAAACGAATATTCCTAGCTTTCAAGACGCCGCAGATCTGGGGACCGACAGTGTGCCAGACAGGGTTGAGTGGCGTACCAAAAACTCCATGGATGGACTTGGTAGGGAGATGATGGTGGCTGCCCACAGGTTTGGGGAAGGGATTATCAAGGAGGTCTGAGCGGTAGATGAGCTTAGGAGGGTCGCGTGAGATACCGTGGTAGTAGGTGGTCCTCTCCCAGTCCGAGAGATCGTATGGGGCAACAGCAGTAGTTGGCGAGACAGGTGAGGAAAGGGGCTTGTAATGGTCATTCAAGTCGGTAAGTGTGGTAAGGTTGGGGTGCTCTTCCATCGTCTTCAATACTCGTTTCGCAGTTTCGGAAATACCTACAAGGAAGACAGTAAGTGTGGAATAGATGGACAAAGCGACCAAGGTGCTCGCCTTCACCAAGAAGGTCAGCTTGTTTTAATTGTTCATTTCTGAATGGCGGACCGTCTGAAGAAATACTGATCAGTGGGATAGATGACTAGATGGTAGCACTCACTTGAAGGTTCCATGTTTGATGTGTTGACGCAGGAAGACGAGACGGCGCAGGAAAGAAGGTCACCGATAGGGGAACATATCAAGAACTGTGGCTGTGCAGACGTTGCCTATGTATCTTAGGGAAATAGGAAGCCACCCCTATGTTTACCCCCAAAAGAAACCGCCCCTAGAGCGCATGTCCTCCGATTGCAAGCACGAGCGTAGAATCCACCGCAGAACTGACCCTCCCACCCGTACTACTAGTCGTCCTTCCAGCCCCGCTCCCAATGATGGCGCTGCTCCAGTAACCGTCGTAGTCAGCATCGCCAACACTGGCGCTGCCACCGAGCGGGGAACAGGCAGGCCCACCAAGGTGTAAGATCGTTCCTACGGCTGTCGAACGGGAGATATTATTCAGCAGCACGACGATGTGAAAACCGTACCGCTCTCGGAGGGAGTCAAGAATATGATTCTGTGCTTCGGCGGCTTGATGACGAGCCCAGCTACGGTCAGAATAGTGCGATCGCAGTAGCAGGTGAAGCATCGTTCGTGGTAGTGGTGATAGTAGGATCGTCATCAATGGAGACGGTGGAATCGTCCAGAAGCGCCACACAATAGATGTAGCCCGCTCCTCGACAAAGGAACCCGGCGTCCGTTCGGCGAACTGTAACACACGATGTAAACATCAAAAAGTCGGCGCTACGTTTCCACGTCACTCACGTAGTTGAGGATTTCGATACACGGCCCTTTCCATGCACAATCCAAATTCGCCACCAGGTTGATCCATCTCGCCCCGTTAGCCTGTCCATTCGATTTCTTGCCAATCCCCCTCGTCTTCACGAAACATCCGTTCTCCGCCACAATACCCCCACTCAGAACCCTCTCTGCGAGTCTCTCTAATTAATGCCCCCTTCACAGGCAACCCTCTAAGAATCCAAATCTCGTTCTTCGGATCATCTGCCAACTTCTCGAGCATCTGCGTGGTGGCTTCAGGAGGCTCGGTCATAGGACCCTTCCCACTTCTCATCATCTCTATCATGGCGCTCTTGGACATATCCCGGACCCATAGCCACACTTCCGGATCGACGAAGCCGGGGCGGCTGGTGGAATGACGGTATTTGGGGATCGGACGAGGAAGATCAAGAGGTGGAACCAGCGAAGGGCCAATGGAGAGCGATACGTGCTCGGTATGTGTGCGGAGCCACCGGGTGAGGAAAGAAGTGACAAATGTCTGTGCAGTTTGAGTGGCGACATGGTTACAGAGATCTTGCCAACGGGAGGCAGGTTCTTCGTTGGGCATTGTTAGGGCCTGCAGTGTATAGCACAGTCAGGTACGTGGGACAAGGGATACGTCGCACTGAGATGGTGAAGGATACAGACCTGGTAAATGACCTTCGCTGACCCATGCGTATCATACAGATTCACAGCGAAACATGACTGGAAGCCGGAGCGGTGAACTAACCAGTCTCTCGACACAGGGAAAACCACTCACCTGGCTCAGCATCGCCGCCCTCTTCCTTCCCTCTTGGCATTCGACGTACTCGTGCATCCGAAGTGCCATACCCTGCCTCAAACTTGTTACCGTGAACGCATCGGCAACGGTAAGTAGAACGAGGTATGGGCTGAATGTCACTTCCTGTACGTGTAAGAAAACGACGGGTTGGTAGGTAGGCGGAGAAAATGCAGAGTTGAAGTGCGTGTCACGACGTCCGAGAAGCTGCCAGCGAGTTCATTGGATTAAGTTGTCCGGAGGGCCACTTGAATCAGGACGACCTATACCAGTCAACATGAGGTCGACTAGAACACGAAATTAAGAGCGAGACACACCTTACCTTGGAACTTGGGATTTGCCTTGAGGAGACGTTCGAACGCCTCGACTTTGCGGCGGACACACTATATATGCGCCATGAGTTCGTAAGGAGAGGCGAGTAGGAAAATCGCAATATGAGCGAATACTAACCTGAATCTCGTCAAGCTTGTCTCGCCGCACTCCCAACTTCATCCCTGCGTAGCGGGGCCTAAGTAGTTGCACGCAGTAATGGATCTCAGGGTTACATCTAAAACGTTCAGTGTCAGTAATTCGCAAAGAATATGCTGTAGACTTGGTCTCGAAAACCAGCCGTTTTGGGGTTGACGCCCTACTTTGCCGCAGCTAGTCTTGCAGGGAGAAGACCGAAACGTCTGGTGCTGAGATACTGTAGACTCACTTTTTCTCTCTGACAGAGTTCACGTTGATACCCGTCGGGAACACCCCAACGTTCACGAAATGCCCCTTCTCCTTGGTTTGCGTGGCGGGCCTTGCGGATGGCTGGGGTTGCAAGTTTCAGAAATTTCCAACGGTCGAAGTTTGTCCTGACCTCGCTCAATCACCCAACCACCCAGCAGTATGCCTGAAAACATCCTCCGCCTCAACTGCTTTGTCCGAGGCGATAGCCCGAACAGCGTCTTCCCAGTGAAACTTCCCTGCTCAGCGGGAGTCGTCGATCTCAGGGAGGCGATCAGAGACGAGAAGCACTACGTGTTCCCCGCTGACCAGTTAGTGCTCTACCGTGCCTCCGAGCAGGTGGCACACTGGTGTAGTGATGACGCGGATGGGCTCATGGAGGCTGTGAACCAAGGAGACCATACTAAACTCTATCCTTGGTGTTCCTTGTCGACCATATTTAATCAGTCTGAGATTACTGACGGAATCGATGTCCTTGTCGAGGTCCCATCTACCTGTGAGTAGTTTGTGATTTTACTTTTTCTTTACTGACCGCAATCCGACCGATAGTGGCAGGTTAGCAGTTCGCTTCTCGGTGCTGGCCAAAGTCTAACAGCCTCCCTCAGCGTCTTACGCGCCGCGTGCCACTCTTGACCTCAACTGCTTGGTCCTGGGTGACACGCGGGATCGTATTTTCCCAGTGGAACTTGCCAACTCAGAAACCGTCGGCACTCTCAGGGAAGCGATCAAGAGCAAGAAGCAACATGCCCTCCACAGCGTAGATGCTGACCGGCTGTCTCTCTATCGCACCTCTCTCCCCGACAACGGTGAACTCGAGGACAAGCTTAGGAGCCTCGCGTTCGATGAGCCATTACTGAGTACGTCGACATTGGCCAGTATATTTACCGATCTTCCTTTGGAAGGGCACCTGCACATCGTTGTCCGACCGCTTCCTGAAAGTAGGTTGTTCACTTCCGCTATTGACTCGACATCGATCTTTGACCATGACTTCTAGAAAAAGCCAGCGTCGACGAAAAAGAGATGAATACTTGGGCGACGATAAATGACTGTGAGGACTAATGTTCCACCTTTTTCATTTGATGATTGATTTAGACAGCTTTCATACGTACCATCACTTCAATGCAAAATCCCCGCTCTGGTGTGACGAAATCGAAGAACTACATGAACATCCAAGGGGGCGATACTAGGATCTTAGACTGTCGATGTGTTGCCGATGGTCCTGCTACAGTGGGACCCCCAATCCAACTATTCAATCCGGCATTCGCATACTTCACATCTAAGGCCTTCGATCCTGAACATGATGTACCTCGCGCCTTCGTACGCCAGGTCTGCCAGGCCATCAAGTCGTTCGCGCTCATACATCCCTCCGAGCTTGCCCGCCGAATATCTCTAACGCCTATCCTACAAGAGATCATCGGCTTTCCGATAATCTTCCTGAATAACATTGACAAATCCTCGCTGGATGGTGTAGTACTCAGTTCTGTCGGGCGAACGGAATGTGCGTATCTTGCCGTTGTCGTTTATGAGGCGAAGAATGAATTTGGGGATGGAACGTGGGACCCATCGGCCCAGGGTGCCATCTCATATCTGCGCATATTTTGCCAAGATAATGTAGGTTGGCTCACGGCTACGGCGTTACATTTTTCGAGCTCATGTTTTACATAGAATCGTAATCTTCGTTTAAGGACGTGTTGCCCTGCTTTCATCATCGTCCATGCTGGCCCTTGGCTTACAATCCTCGGCGGTGTAATCACATCCAAGTGCATCGTCCAGCCACTCACCGACGGTGTCTGGGTTCCTACCCACTCTACCCACGATGACGACCACTACCTACGCATCGCCCGTATTTTCTATGTGCTCAGGGAGTCCATTGAACTCTTACAATTGTCATATGAAAGAAAAACAGAGCCTTATGACCCCTTGCGTTATGCTCCCCACCCTCGGTTCTTCCCGTCCATCAATGTGTTCTCAGAGGGTGGTGTTGAAGTCGAATTCGAGTACAAGGAACCATTGGAAGATGACGACACCTGTGTTACCTATCGCGCACAGACCGTCGGGACATATCCGAATAACATCATAGTCAAATTTGTCACGAGTTATGGCGCCGATGCCCACCAGACGATGGCCGACGCTGGCTTCGCTCCGAAACTTCGTTATTTTGGACCCATCGGCACCGGTGCAACTGCAACATGGTACGGCAAGCTGAAGATGGTGGTAATGGATTATGTCGAGGGTTTGACGCTCTCTGATGCACTCGAACGAGGGGAAGTGCCCGCAGATTTTCCTACCCATCTCCGCGAAGCAATTGCGTATCTTCATGATGCTGGTTTTGTGCTCGGCGACCTCCGTGAACCGAATATCATGGTAACTCCAGGCGATAAAGCCACTGTCCAGTTGATTGATTTTGACTGGGCCGGGAAGGATGGAGAGGTGGTGTACCCAGTGTCAATTTCCTCTGATGTCCAGTGGCCAACAGGTGTAGCGGACCTCATGCCCATCAAGAGGGAGCATGACTTGTCTAACTTGGCTCGTATTGTAACACGCATTGAGACAGATACTGGGATGGAAATTGTTGTGTAGTATGTAGTACTTGTCGTTCGTGAGGGCACCGCTCGTAGAACGAGGTAGTAACGAAGTCCGAGTCACAGTTGTAGTACTAGAGAAGACAGCATAGTTTTCCCCCCCCACGTTGAAAGCGAGTCTATTAGGTGCCGTCAGACAGGTCTTTTGTCATAGAGCCAACATCTATTCCACAACTGTGTATGTATCAGTCTACCATAGACAACACCGTGTGTCGTGTAGTCAAAAATCCATAAGTACCTGTATGTAATACCACGGGAAAATTGTAGCGTGGTGGAGGAAAAACGAGTGTTGGAGGGATACAATAATAGGTTGCGGAACGTACAGAACATAGAACCGCAACTCGAATGCGTACAAGCACGGCATGTGCATGAATCGAAACATAACATCTAACGACAACAGCAACCCAAAATACCAAAGACGAAGGGCCAGCGCCAAAACGGTAGGAATCGCCATCACCTCATCGGACCTGTGCCAATGCCTCCAACACACCCAAGACCTCCCTAGGGTCAAGCTTCCACTTCGCGTCCGTCCCTCTCCTACTCGTCGAAACCGTCTCCGCATCGTCCAGCTCGTTCAACCGTCTCAACAGCTTCTCGTCCCCTCCGATCGCGAGCACGAGCGTAGAATCCACCGCAGAACTTACCCGCCCACCCGTGCTACTACTCGTCCTTCCGGCACCGCCCCCGATCGTGACGCTGCTCCAGTAGCCGTCGTAGTCAGCATCTCCAACACCGGCCCCGCCACCGAGTGGGGAACAAGCGGGTCCTCCGGGGTGTAGGATCGTGCCTACGGCTGTCGATCGCGAGATGTTATTCGGCAGCACGAGGAAGGAATTTTGACCTGGGACGATGCGGAGACCGTACCGCTCTCCAAGAGAGTCGAAAATGTGGTTCTGCGCTTCAGCGGCTTGACGACGAGCCCAGCTGCGATCGGAATAGTGTGACTGAGATGAAGTTACGGTTGCGGTAGTGGGAGAGGTGTCGTTCGTCGTAGTGGTGGGAGTGGTGATAGTAGGATCGTCATCGATGGAGACGGTGGAATCCGGAGGGCCAGTCCAGAAGCGCCACACGATGGATGTAGCGCGCTCCTCGACGAAGGAGCCTGGCGTCCGTTCGGTGAACTGTAACGCACGATGTAAACATCAAAAGTCAGCGCTACGTTTCCACAACGTCACTCACGTAGTTGAGGATCTCGATACACGGCCCTTTCCATGCAAAATCCAAGTTCGCCACCATGTTGATCCATCTTGCCCCGTTAGACTGCCCATTCGTCCTATTACCAATCTCCCGCGTCTTCACAAAGCATCCGTTCTCCGCCACAATACCCACACTAGGAACCCTCTGTGCAAGTCTCTCCAGTGCTCCCTTCACAGGCAACCCACTAAGAACCCAAATCTCGTTCTTCGGATCGCCTGCCAACTTCTCGAGCACCTGCATGGTGGCTTCCGAAGGTCCGACCATGGGACCCCTTCCAGTTCCCACCACCTCTATCATCGCGCTCTTGGACATATCCCGGACCCACAGGCAACCTTCAAAATCTACAAAGACGAGACGGGTGGTCGAATGACGGTACTTGGGGATCAGACGAGGAAGATCGAGAGGCGGAACCAACGACGGGTCGATAGAGAGCGAAGCGTGCTCAGTGTGTGCACGGAGGCATCGAGTGAGGAACGAAGTGACAAATGCCTGTGCGGTCTGAGTGACGACGTGATTATGGAGGTCTTGCCAGCGCGAAGCGGCTTCTTCGTCGGACATTGTTAGAGCCTGCGAGATGTAATGATGTCAAGTACGGATGCGTTGTACCGAAAGAAGGGAGACCACAGACCTGGTAAATAGCTTTGGCTGTTCCACGCGTATCGTACGGATTCACAGCGAAACATGACCGGAATCCAGAGTAACTATACGTTCCGGTGAACTAATCCCCGTTAATACACAACTCTGGACGCAGGGAGGACCACTCACCTCGCTCAATATCAACGCCCTCTTCCTCTCCTCCTGGCATTCGACATACTCGTGCGTCCGAAGTGCCATACCCTCCCTCAAACTCGTTACCATGAATGCATCGGCGACGGTGAGTAGAGCGAGGTATTGGCTGAAGGTGACTTCCTGCACGTGTAAGAAAACGACGGGCTGGTAGGTAAGCGTGGAGAATGCGGAGTTGATGCGTGCCACGACGTCCGAGACGCCGCCAGCGAGTTCATTGGACTCAGTCGTTTGGAGGGCCACTTGAATGAGGACGACCTACACCACTCCGCATGAGGTCGGTGAGAAAGGGAAATTCAGAGTAAGGCGTACCTTGCCCTGGAACTCTGGATTTGCCTTGAGGAAATGTTCGAACGCCTCGATTTTGTGGCGTACGCCCTGTATATGCGCCATGAGTTGTGTAGAGGCGAGTAAAGAAATCGCAACCGACCTGAATCTCGTCGAGCTTGTCTCGCCCCACTATCAACTTCATCCCAGCGTAGCGTTGCCTAAGTAGTTGCACCCAATATTGGACCTCAGGGTTACGTCTAAAATAATCAACGTCAGTAATTCGCAAAGAATATAGTAATAGACTCGCTTCTTCTCCCTCAGAGAGTGTACGTCGATACCCATGGCGAACACGCCAACATCTACGAAGCGCCCCTTCTCCTTGGTTTTCTTTCCTTCGGCACTCTCCCTCCACTCTTTCTCGGCCTCCCCGCCGGTGCTGACGGGAGCAACGGGGCCCTCAACTTGTATACCCTTCGGCAAAGACTCATATGCCAGGATGCGAGAGACGGTCTGCCTAAAATGCCTGGCATAATTGGCAGTCTGGAAGCCGACCAGATCTGCACCGAGGACCCCTTTCAGCAAGGAATCGCGAACTGATAGACACCGGAAGATTTCGGAGGAAGGGAATGCGACGTGGAGGAAGAAACCAATAGGTGCCAGAGCAGTTTTGGGATGTGATCGGAGTAGGCCAGGGAGAAGCATGAGGTGATAATCGTTAACCCAAACTACATGCGCCAGCCATGTGTGGGTCAAGACTGATGAAAACGAAGATGCGTAGAATACGCACTGATGTCGCCTTCGTGGTAGTTTTCGACGATGACGTCTGCGAAACGCTGATTGACAGATCTATACTGCTTGAAAGATGCGCTCTCATAGAAATATTTAGTCTTTGGTGCATCTGGTACTGCATAGTGGAGACAAGGCCATAGAACCTTAGGTGGCATATGAGAAACCTTTAGGAACCACGATGTACATGAATGGACGTGCCTGGTGGCAAAACTCGTCGTAGCAGCTCTCGAATTCGCCATCGGGTATCCAGACGGGAACGCTTTCACACATGTCTCTCATCCGTTTGTCGATGGCCATGCGCATCCCAGATCCGAAACCGTCAGTGCTGCTACCGAGAGTACCTACCCAGAGCCTCCGTGGCACTCTACCCTTGGCGCTGTCGACGGCATTCTTGAGTCCGCCATTGCAGTGAGTGTTGGGAGAGATGTGCCAGGGCTGGTATCCTCCGTCGGAATTGGAGCCCCGTACGACGGAGGTGGGTCGACGCGACGAAGAGCGGGACTGTTTGCGTTGGAGACGTGCCGAGTGCTGGACGTCCTGGTGTGTAGTCTGAAACTTGCGCGGACGGATAAGCGTGAATGAACGATCGAGCGAAGGGATTTGCGATGACGAGTTGGAGTCGGATGAAGACTCGTTATTTGAGTTCGACGAGGCGAGGTTGTGCGTGGAAGCTGAGCGGGGAGTCGTGCCCGGTCGTGGGCTGGCAATGTTGACGAACCTTGTGAATGGGTTTGGAATGTCTGACTGAGGAGATGCCAGCTGCGGTGTGATGGCACGAGACTTGGACGGCGGTCAGCTGTGTGATACGAAGAGGGGCCCTACACCGACACCACCCACCCTGAGATCGTCGACGATGCTTACGAGAGGCAACTGGCCTGGTTGACGTTGACGGTAGGACGGCTGTTGTTTCTGACTGACGCCATTAGACTGTGGTACCGCTGGCTCGCTGTCTGGTGTGACGTGCTGGTCTGGCGTGGGTGGACTGGACTCGCCGAGAGCAGCGGTGGTGGGCAGGAAGAGTGATGCGATGATGATGCGGTGGTTGCGGAAGGAGCTCATTCTCGACTTGCAGCCTACACGCTCGAAGACGAAGTCTTATAAGAAGACAAACGGACTGTTTCCAGCTGTCGAAGTCGAGAAATCGGACAGATCTCCACAGATTGGAATATACGAAACGGAAGCTGATCCCACCCGATGATCGATTGTAAAACCGAATACACAAATCGCGGACAAGCGCGGAACGGCTGGCCCCGACTCTGCATGGGTGACGACTTCTCCCGCACTAAGGAGGACTGCCAGCGTTGCAAGGACTCGTCATCGTTGACGTCAGAAAACAACGAACGACTCCGTGGAAGGACGACTCGGGCACACCCCCACGTGGCCTTTCGGTGCTCCACTACAGGGTGGTCGTTCTGGAGCTATGATGCGGCCTCCATGGATAACCATTCGAACGCTTGCCATGCATTTCAAGATGGGATAGCATCACGGGTAGGTGCGTTCCCTGATTTTGGTCCTTTACAGTTACCCCGCTTTCAAGTATGGTCACCCCATGTCCACACGAAACAGATACACTGGCCTGGTCTAGTTCGGCGCATGGACTGGCCGCTAGCGGCGGTGCCAGTGGAGTGCTCTCCTACTACCGCCCCCTCCCCGCGTCAATACCGAACTTCCGCCTATACGAAGACCTTCCAACGTTACTGTAACGACCAAGCTGTAACACTCAAAATGCGATCCAGGTGCCAGCAATTATGTTTGCAGCAATACGGTTTGCATCAGCGTAAGCAAAGGTCCCTGGGGACAACAGCACAGCATCTGGAGATGACCGAAGACATGCCTCACGTAGAGCGTTAAATGCGCTGGGGCCGACAAATCCGGACTATGTGACTCGAGAATTTATCACGACTCTTGAATTCTATACTCTTTGATATCAATCATCATGGTGCTAAATCTCTTCAGCGACCTTCAGATTCTCGCCGGCTTCTTCTCAGATCCCGACCTAGGGCCCATTAAGATGCTCTTCTTGAGCCCCCAGCTGTCCGGATAAACCAACTCAGCACTGACTTACTCTCCCGAGCTCGAGATTCCATCGCCGGATCAGACTACAGCTTGGTCCTCAACGACGACTCTCGCTTCTAAGGAAAACTCCCTGACCAGTTGGGTTGCGGCAGTGAAAGATGACGATGTAGCGTACAGTAAGTGCTACCCCTGCCATCGTCAAATAACCACACGTCGCAGAGCCTTTTCACCCTTGTCTTCAGCTTGTGCACGCTTGCTCAGGCTTCCCACGTCACATGGTGTCTGGTAAGATATAACTTTATTTTTCTCCCGAAGAAGATGCGAAACCCTTCGACTGTGCGTGGAATGTCCTCGGGGGCTATGATGTTTTGAAGTGTCAACCGAAGCCATTTGAATCGAGGTAAGAAAGGAAAAGTACTTGCATCGAATACAAGGTATGGACCATTTTCGCTACTCGTCCGCGTTGTCTGTGCCACGTGCTTTCACGACGAGGGAACACTGATAAGACTCATGCCAGCTGGTCGTCACTGTCGTGTGACTCTTGATTTCCCCAAACCGTGGGCACGAAAACGATTCAATGTGTGCGATTCTCATCTCTGGAGTATCCACTGATCCCCCTACAAAAGATAGTCGTTGAACAATAACCGTCGAGCACGTCCCACTCTTAAGAAAGCCTCCTCCAGCGCAATGACAAGCGTGGATTTACGCGGTTAATCTACCATCTTCCAGTAGACGTTGGTCATGACTTCTTGCCCATGTCTTTTTCAGTTGCCAATACCACACAGCGGTGGCCAATCGGGGCTGGCGATCAGCGCTGCCGCTGTGCGGGAATCACAGTACTTGGGGTTAGTGTTGCCATGAACAGACCGAGTTGCGAAGTGGTAGTTTGGCCACACTTCGACTTACCGAAGTGTACCAAACTGAGCTCGAACGAAGTCGCTAAAACATTTCATCCAATCGCGTGGTTGCCCTGTCTTTAGCCCTAGTGTTGCCGCGAACCAGACCAAGTCGCATTGAAGTGGTACATAGTTCGGCCAAACTTCGACTCACCGAAGTGTAACAAACTGAACTCGAACGAAGTTGCTAAAACAGTTCATCCAATAGCGTTGTTACCCGATCTAGCCCATTAGGGTATGATATATGACCTGCCACTTTGGTACAGTTCGACAAATACCTCTTTCTACTTCGCACTGTTTGACCGAACTGACGCAGAATTCGAATCGAAGTGAATTTACTTCGAGTTGGGCTCGGTTCGATGGCAACACTACTTAGCCCACCGTGGTGCGACGCGCCACTTCGGTTACAGTTCGATTTATACTTCGTTCTGCCTCGCACCGTCGAACTTGAATCGAAGCTAACTTACTTCAAGTTGAGCCCGGTTCGACGGCAACACTACTTGGAGCCCGGTTGATTTGGACGCTCAGAAAACGAAGGTACATTTGGGCAAATGGGTCGAGGCACTGGAGACAGTAAATTGGTCTTGTGGGAGTATGTAGCTGCAGCAACTTCCGATCGATACAAGCCTCGAGGTGTGAGGTAGCTTGTACATAGGAAGGATACAAGCGAGTTCGGTCGAAATCGGAAATCGGACTGGTCCAAACGAGTGCACAGCTAAGGGAAGGCTGCGACGTTGGGCCGCCGAAAATTGCTTTCGCTCTTGCTTCCCGTGTCTCATTGTGCGCACATGTGTAACGGCTGGCTTCTAGTTTTACTTCTACCAGTACCGGAAGACTTCATTTACTTCTCCCTAGACTCAGAACATGCAGGACAAAGTCAACTTGACGCCCCCTCTCCAAGTTACATGGGCCCCTCATCCCCGTGGCACATAGCTGCAGTTCATGAGCGCATTTCTGGGACCTTTCCTGCACAGTCCCGCTGAGCACCTGCTTGGATTTCCGTCTGCCTCGATTGGGTAGACAACGTGAGGTAGGGAAAGAATTACGGATCACATGGTAGTTCGGCAAGGAATCCGGGAGGTGCAATATGGGATTTCATCTTAAGGCACGCTTCAAGGCCTCAAAGGCCTCGAGGGCAACACGTGCTCATCCTGCCCGCTAACCACGAAACTTGAATGCAAGACAACAGAGCGTACCTGCGTCCGCTTTCTCAGTTGACATTGTAATTTCTTGTCACGACTCTTTTCAAACGGTCAGACTGAGTTGTGCTCTATCAGTAAGTATTTCCTGCCGTTGTAGACGTATTGACGTTCAGTGATATGCCCATTTATCCAAGTAAGATGCGGTTAATTCGTGTCCGCACTTTTCTCGACATCGAAGAAGGGAAGAGGATCGATCCCGACGCAATGGTTCTGAAGGATCTCGTTGACGAGCATCTTGCACAGATTAAATACGGGATCCTTTCACATTGTTGGGGCGACCCTGAGGAAGAGGTGCAATACAAGGAGATGGATGCACTAATAAGAATGGGAGGACACGCGCGGAAAAAGCTTCGACAACGCAGCGGATATCAGAAGATTCACAGGAGCTGTGAACAGGCGTGGAAGGATGGCCTCGCGTGGTTGTGGGTCGATACCTGTTGCATCAACAAGGAGAGCAGTGCCGAGTTGTCTGAAGCCCTCAACTCTATGTTTCGGTGGTACGAAAACTCAGAAAGATGCTATGTATTTTTTCACGACCTCGCTGCCAACGCCTTACCGACGACAAGCAACAAGAAGATGTTTCCCGATTCCAGTGGATGGCCGAGATGGTTCTCGCGTGGATGGACGCTGCAAGAACTTGTCGCTCCAAACCATGTCCACTTCTTCAACAAAGACTGGCAGTTCATCGGCGACAAAAAGAGTCACGCTCAGACGTTATCGTCGATTACTCGAATTCCATCCCGCATTTTAAGATATGGCCTGGATGCGGACCGTCCTAGTGCAGCGCAAATTATGTCCTGGGCCGCTGATAGGAGGACGACGCGGACGGAGGACAGAGCGTACTCTCTTATGGGTTTGTTCGGTGTCCATATGGCGATGTTGTACGGAGAAGGGAAGAATGCTTTCCACCGTCTTCAGCTAGAAATTATTCGGATGGCCAACGACCATAGTATTTTCGCCTGGGATCGAAAAGATAATGGGTGGTCGGGGAGCGTGCTGGCGGACGACCCGAGCTTTTTCGGGGACTGCCATGACGTCGTCAATATGGAGCCCGACGAATACCTTGCCGCGCTAAAGGGCGTAGTGCCGGACGATGTGTTGAGTACCATCAACGAGGAAAGCATCCGCACGTATACTGTCACGAACGCTGGTATTCGGATCCGGCTTCCTATCCAACGTTGCCGCGGTTCTCAGTCAGTTTTTGAGGCCCGGTTGGCTTGCTGTCGTTCTTTCGATTATTCCCCGATACCCATCTTTCTGGTATCCTTCAAGACAACCTATTACCGATACTTCGGCCAGTCCCAAACTATCCGTGGGGCAACAGCAATGTTCCAACTCCTGTATCTTGCTTGCAAAGAAGAAAAGCGGAAGAAAGACTTCACCTTCAAAATTGATGACAGAGCACTCGAATACGAAGGGTTCGTTCGTCGCTGTGTGTTCCCAAGGCGCGTTCCCATGAACCCTAAGGACAACTCTATCACCCTATCGTGCACCCATCATTGCGCGGTCATAGTCTATGCAAACATGGAAACCGGGACATGCTTTGCTCTTGCTGTTGGCTATTGTTCAGGTTACGAGTGGCTACACGTCTTCCCTGACACTCTCGCACAACTATTCTTTGACGTCCACCAAACAACCCCAGATCTATGGGAATCGTATGCCCAACGAGTATACGACCTCGCGTGGGTTGTGAGCCCAAAGCATGCACCTCGTGTAGCGCAGACGTGTACCCCTGGTGTTTCCCGCTTACGCTGCGAAGAAGACGGCCCACGCCTGGTCCAGCATGCCCACCTCCCCAAGTCCATCAAAGGCGTGCAGATCGTGTACCAAAGACTTCCGCCACCGAATACGTGTTTTGTCACTATGGACATCACACGATGTACTGGCTGCTGTGTGTCACCGGATGTATGGAAGACACTGGATGGGGTGAGTACGTTCTTCTGTAGAAGGAGCTTGATGTCGATATTGCCATAGTTATCCACGAATAATTTCGACATGCCTTGTCTTATGCTGGACCCCACTCCTCTGAATAGTCAAGTCAGGAGGAACGCAGTGCATCGTTTTCTCGTCGACGGAGTTCCGACGTCGTTTCTGTCTGCCGTTGCAGAACCGGACCAAATAAAGGTGATAGAACCGCGTAATGCGTCAATGACATACTCACACGAGTAGTTGGGTGACTATGGCCTACATACCGAATCCGCCTTTGTTCGGGAAGGGAACATATTTGAAGACGAGTCTCTGTCCACCAAACTTAATATCAACCTAAAGGACCCGAGCTCCTTGTATGTTGAGCACAAAGTCTGTCCTGAAGATTCCACGATCTCGGAATCAAATGTTATGGAAAGTGTCAGTCATGACCGTCGTCTGAATCAGTGGGAGAGTCTGGTTATGTGGGACCCAAAGGTCCACTCGCTTCCAATCCGTCCGCACGTCCTCTCTTTACTGAAGGACCTCTCTTGTCGTCTTGATTTGAAAGACAGATGGCTAGTGACGACAGTCGTTGAGTGTGCAGCGTGTTCCGGCACACACGCCGAGTGTATAATCGGAATGCCGCCCACGTGGAGTAGCTCTGGTGCCTTCTACAGACGCGGTAGGTATCCCATTGGTATAGCATCCCGTCTTCATCCCTTATCTTCTGAAAGGTGGGCAGCGGAAGGCGTTATCCACCGCCACACCTCTATTTATTTCGAAGCAACCATTGCCTTGGCGTGAGGAAAAAGCTGACGAGTGCACAAGGACACTCTTTGATGACATCCGGTAAGGGGTTATTGCCTTCCGGATGAGGTCGCTGATGTCGTCCTCGGAAACTCAGAATGTACTTCCCCATGTTGCTGAACTTTGTACGTTCCGCGGTGACTGTAAAACTAGGGGTCAGAGTCGTCTCGCTAACCAAGGCATGAGTAGCATCAACAAAACACGTTTGAAGGCAGAACCAATACTACGGTGGGTACAGAATTCCTCTGGAACCGGAGTTTGGGCTAACGGAACAGCTGCGTTGGAAAACAAGAGCAATCAAACAGCAAGGGATCAAGTTGCCGTCGATTTTTTTAGAAACATATTCGGCGGGGGACGTTTCCGAGGTTACGTAGGTTACCATTGTCTTAATCCTGGTCCTTTCCTCTGCATTCTACGAAACTTCACAGATTGGCGATATATCCTTCTCCGAACTGAGCCGAGCCATCAATGACCCGGGAACTCGCGCGAAGAACAAGGAACAGTCAGCGGTGGCCGTAGACGAGAACCCCCATGTAACATGTGAGGCTGAAACAGTAGATGAGTGTTTGTCCGATTCCGCATGCAACTACCACACAGCTGGTAACGCTTCTGGAAGCAATGGCGAGAAAATCCAGACAACAGACGACGCACGTGTTGTCGCTTTAGCCGACGCGTTAATGGAACGGATGCCTATAACGAGCGGTGGGCTTATCGACCAGAAATTGTGGGCCGAGGAAAAAGTTAAAATGTACCACGAGGCGGAGGAGTTGAGGTCTACGAGTTTTGGATTGCAAGTGAGTTCTTTGTTCTCAGCCAAGGCCATCTGTCACGGTCCTCTTGTCGATCGCAGTTACTGTATGTCATAAGCACATCCTACCATAGGTCATCAGAGTTCGTACATCGACTTCCTCTTGTGCCGTGTAATAACCTTTTGGTTCAGGGGAAGCGTGAATGGCAAGCATGGTTCTACTCGGGCTTTGAAGATTAGGTGTGTGTCCCTGTATGTCTACTAGTGGATCATCTTTAATGAGTTATACATCAGCATTATCCGATCGTTGATACAAGATGTGAGGGCTCTCGAAGAAAAACACGCCACAGTGGAAGATGAGGACGAGAAACGAGCTTTAGAAGAAGATATTGCAGGGAAGGTACGGACTACCTCTACTAAAGGGAATTCGTATTGCAGACCGTGATATAATCTTAGATTCTACTAGCGTGTTGGCGGGGAGTACGCTCTGAAATCGAGAAAATCTTATCCAAAGTAAGTTACTTCTTTCTGCTTTGATGTGTCAGCTGACAGAGATTAGGTTGCCAACCGTACCATTACTGATGCGAGAGTGGGGCAAGACGGTCGGAAACAACGGTTCAAGGTGAGCAAAATCGCACGTCGAAAGCCAGATAGACCGATCGGCATCCCAGCTTCTCAGAGATGTAGGGGACGTTTTCAAGCATGCGACAAACGACAACCACGGTGAGAGTCGAGGTTGTCACTTGCGACGGTGAGGGCGTTCACTTGTGTACAAGGCTGATTAACCCCGTTCATATGTTCTATCCAGGATCGTCGTTGATGCAGAGGAGAATATATCCAAGTATGAACTACTCCTTGCGAGTCGCGCTACGTCCCGTACCATACCAAGGAGGCAGGGAAATGCCCTTTCGACAGAACACGTCTCCGAGGCTATGGTCGGGAAGATGGGAGTCCAAGGAGGACCACCTCTGTTAAACTAACGGAAATGAACATATATACCAAGTGCGTGGAATACAGGGTTTCTGTTAATAATTTCCCTGTATCCCTGGGCAAGATCAATGAGCACCAAATTTCAGTAGGTAAGTACTTTATGTTCTTTTTGTTCGTTCTCCTTCGCACGGAGACGATTTTAGCTTCCACTACGACGCCCCAGTACGTTCCCTTCCAATGTGACCCGTGGTTAACCACATATTCCACGTGAACATTCTCGAATTTTGATGCTTGTTTCGTGCCAAGTCCGCGTTTCCGCTACTCGAATTGGACTGGTTGGGCAGAAAACGTCTGCGGTTGAACCACGTAGCGATGAGTAATTGGCGCGATCCAGTCTGCAGCGGTGGGATCCAAATGGCACGAGAGTACGTTCACAATTTCCCAGAGAGGTATCTACCGTGGGGTTCGCAGCATGGAAACGGGCCTAACTCCAATATTGAGATGAAATCTAGTAAAGGCTAGGATTGTGTCTACACTTATCGTCGACCTTCAAGTGGTCGGGTCCCGGGCTTCATATGGGCTCCGCAGAAAAATAATTTTCAGAGTACCCTGAATGTAAAATGCACGCAGTAACTTGGGGATGGCGCTCGTCGAAAGTATTGACTGAGGGAGCCCAAAAGCTCACGTTTATGTTGAAGTATAACATTTCCCGAATTTCGCACAGGTTCAAAGTTTTCTAACTAACGTATTGCGAGGAATGTTGCTTCTCAACGTTCAGCTGACGTCCGAAGTATTTCGGGAAGGTCTGTTCTATCCTTAGCACCTCCACGTCATGGCAACCACGGTATTCCTGGACCTTCTCCCGTGGTCCGTGGCCGTTCGTGTTCTGTAAATGTGTTCTCCGGAAACTGACCCAACAGACTAGTCAAAAGGTGCAGCTATTTTACACAATATCCTGGTAACTCGCAGCCGCAGCATGAGCTCGCAGAACATTATCCATATCGACATGATGCGACCTGACGGTATACGTTGATACTGACGAATTTCAAACATAACACACGGGGCAGCACTGACCATGAGCGTATGGAAGGGGTAATAGTCCACAGTGGGCTTTGTCATTTACGGTATCGACAGGAATCACCGCGTCTTCTCGCCGCCCGGGTGAAATCTCTTTATTACAAGGTCTATAAAGAACGAACGATCATCGTTGGCGTTGCACTGGCAGTTGGTCCAGCGTGTCGAACACGTTCCCGACACCTCACCCCACGCACCAATGGCATCTCGGTCTTTCGACAGCGAGTCGTGCGTACGTCGACTCGTATTATATCGGATTCCATGCATCCTCGAATTTGTCCTGTTGGAAGAATGTTTACCCAACTGTTTACCGTCATTCGCGGCTTCTGCTTCCCACTGGACTCGTTCTGGATCCACAACCGGCCCTACTCTAAGGGCGCAGTAGCATGCTGATCGGTTATATTGCCAAAGTTCCTTGTGGTCGAGTTTTTCCGACCCATGTTGCTCAGGTCATTCGCTGCGTTCATATCCTTGTCTCTCTTTCACGTATGCTCTGTCCTCTGTGCTTCGCACCCTGAAAATGATGCTGCTGCCCCTGCTGTTCTCAGCTCTGTCCTCGAGTTAGGCGCCTTGGCCATTGCTGCCGACTGCCAACGTAGTTGCTTTCCCGCCTTGAACTTTACTATGCCTACGCAAGTTCCCAGTTCCCTCGATGGATGGTGGTGCGCAATGGACTGCGAGCATGCGTTCCTTGGTTTTAGTTATGAGGTGACCGGTTGTATGTCGTCCCCTCTCGATTGGATATGTGGACAAACGAAGTCGACTGACGCACTTGCAGGTCAAAGCCTCAGTCAATTAAATGCGGACTTCGCCGATATGAGGAAAAACTTCAACGCGAGATATGTACGGCTGTACGGTGGCTGTGATCAGACGGGCTTCTAGTAAATTTGCAGCTCGTTCCCCAATGCTGCCACTTAACATCTCCACTAGCGACAACGTCATCGAAGCAGCATGGCAGAATACCCTAGGCGTACACGCCTTGATCTGGGTAAGGTGGTTTTCGTTTGACATACCTGAGATATCCCCGTTCTCTAACTGACATAAGTTCGGCTTTACCGGAGGTAACGAATGGCAAACACGGAGGGACGATCTCTTCAACACGCTACATAACAACACCAAAGCACCCTTCGTCACTAGGGGCGTCCAGTTTGGCTCAGAACCTTTGTACGACGACGTCTTGTCCCATCAATCACTCACCGAGCAAGTCGCACTCGCCAAAATTCTCCTCTCGGATGTTCGTATTCCCGTAACTGTAAGCGAGCTGGCTTACGGGTATCAGGAACGGGGAGCACTGGACGTGCTCGGTCAGCTTGATTTTATCAATGCACATATGCTTCCATTTTTTTCTACGGAAGCAACTACCGGCAGTGAGGCGTGGCCCCTTGTTCAACAAGATATGGACTGGTTTATCCAGAACGGAAACGGCAAAAAGATGTATTTTGATGAGGTATGTGTCATTCCGTTGATCCATGCACGAGTATAGAGGGGGGCCAGAGAGGCGAGGTGGCGATGGCGGATGATCTTGAAAGTTCAAATCTCTCACTGCCGTTTTCTTGTCGCAGAACGGGTGGCCCTCGTCGACGTCTTCTAGCGTGCAGCCCAACTCGCCTAACGCCGTGGCGAGCGTTAGTAGCGAAGAGGTGAGTTCGTTCGTTCGACCAGTGCGGCAATGTATGTATTTTACCCTTGGTCGTTTAGGGGTACTTCCAAATGCTCGACAGCCAATGCGAGACACTAAAAAAAGGACCCTGCGGTGGGATTGGATGGTTCGCACATATCTACTCCGACCAGGAGGAAGTCGGTTATGGAATTTATAACACACAAGGGCAGCTAAAGTTTCCATTCCAACCGCGCACATCATGTTAGGGTTAGGCGCCTGTGTAGATTACACGTTCATAATTTCTGTACAATGGACTCGTTTGGATACATCGCGAGCAGGTACTTATGTCATGGAACAAACATCGGATAATGCAGGGGCTTGAAGCCCCAGCCAGAATTCACTGCTTTCAGTACACCCAAGGCACAATTTTATAAGGTACCCTCTTCGTCCAGTCTTTCCATTCCTTCCCAAAATGCTTTTCGAGCATTGCATCCTCCTCATTCATGCGGCGATACACATACAATGCCACCGTCGAGGACAAGACAGCTCTGATACCCCAAACCAAGCTTGTCCGAACGTATTGGTCGCGAGGAAAAAGCCCTGAGCAAGCTACCAACCAGGAACTCTCTTCGAAGAAGCACAGGTATTGTCCCAATGAAAAGCACAGGGCACCCGTATAACTTGGATGGCGCACGAATGAGTATGGGCCTGATGTAATCAACTTGTGTTGGTTGCGAACGCTCAGTTCATAGGTGAAGAGGCGACCCAGTATTTTATAGCAGGCTACTCGGAGGAGAGAACCAGCGACTATCATGCAGCCTCCAATAAAGAACATTGGAGTGAGAGTGCTGACACGTTCTACGGCATCGTTCGGCTGTTGGCTGTTAACGAGCAGTTCGATGATGCGTTTGGACAAAGTGGGAGGGCAAAAGTCGGTAGCTGCAAACGGCACGGCAATTTCTACAAACATCCATGCCCGTATTAATAGCTGCATATCGGAGACAAGTTATTGAGTGAAGGAGCACGACGAGATATAACCTAAACTCACTTTGCCGAACCCAGCCGATATCCTCGGAAACCTGGCAGTAAATGACTCTGGGGGTTTAAGAAGCTCCTTTGAGGCTGGTGGTGGCTGAGGTGCAGTTAGTGAGCAATCCGAAATAGGCCCTACGAGAGCCATGAAAACCATTTTCCAGATAGGCGCCAGGGCGTTCATGGTGGTTGAAAGTCAAAACTTGTCAAAATCCCACAGTACGCGGAGTCTGTCACCACCCATGATGCCGTTGTCAGGGACAGGCTGAAACAGAGCTCTCTCAAAAAGACGGGGAAAACTTAGTCTCGACGTTATACTAGTCCGCCTGCGCAAGTGCAGTATCACAAATAATGGCACTCACCAGCGTTTTCAAGTTGACGAATTTCTCTGCAGACTTGCGTTCATGCTCAGTGCGAGGGGCGGTGCCACCCGTTTATCCACACACGATGGGCCGACGCTGTGACTGCAGAAAATCTGATCCGGCCTCGACTGGCAGTGGCACAGCGTTTGATTAGGGTGTTCCTCACTGGACACCAGCTATTATATCTCGATTAACGAGTTGATTAATTGGACCGGCTGGTCGTTGATCTCGAATGTAAAGACGAAGGCTGGTATATGGTACGTCACAAACTATCGTATCCATACACTCATGCTCGTTAGCAGGACCCGCTTGAGCACTGCCTGTCGGAACACTGACCGACTCCATTGCATCTATCTTGAAACAGCATCGAGACCCACTCTCCCTGCGGAGCGCAGCCTGGTAAGTGTGCATTGTGCGGACTGGTTCTGAATGTGATAATTCCTTTGGGCTAGCCAGTACAAAAATATAGTGCTCATGAATGATGCTAAACGACAGCGGTCGTGCCAAAATGTCCCGTTCCCTCGGTAATCAGACCCATCACTGCGTCACCGCATCACCGTGAACGAGGGTTCCCGTCCAGCTCTCCATCTTGCCGATTTTGTGATCTGATAACCGGTCTCCAATATCAAAACTCGTGACCCTCTCCAAACCTCACAATGCTGGGTGAAAATAATCGACCAGTGTTCTACTAGCCTTCATCCTTTACCGTTTCAAGTGCCCTCTCAGGAACAGCTCCACACACCTCGGACAGTGCAACCTCATCACCGAGACACACAGGGGTCCCACCATCCATTTCACAATAAAGACTTTACAGGCCTCACAGCTCTCCAGCGGGATCACAGCATGACTACGAACGTGACCTCCTCCACACTTGACGTATCTATTTTCCTCCTACGGCCATCCTTGGCCGTCCGCACCTGTGAACTGAATGTCAGGTTGCACTCCACCCATTCCCGATCCAGGGGGTTGGCTGCGGTGGAAAATGAAAGTTTGTACAGAACGCGCGGTGGTCCGTACGCAATCGGAAGCAGATGACGCCTCCGCGATCCTTGTTGATAGCCGGCGTCGTGGACCATACAACCGACGGACACTGGCAGTGTAGTACACTGCATGCACGACATGTCCATGGTATAATAAAGGCAGCGTGCGATGCTCCACTTCCCACAAGCAAAAGCTCGACCTCTGTATTCCACTATCTCTATTCCTTTCCGTACTGCCCTGCTGGTCTTGACGTCCTCTTCGAGATGCATTTTGTGAAGACTTTGATTTACCTTACTACCCTTCTTGGGTTCGTTATGGCTCAGTCCATGCAGATCCTGGCACCTCCTGCCGGTACTTCGCTTACTCCCGGCAACAACTTCACCGTCGCCCTACAGATGTCGGTATGTACCGCGTTTGCGCTTTGTCCATGTCTGTCATGCATCGGTTGCTGACCGTGACCATGGCAGAACTTCCCTGAGAACATCGATATCGTCGCCGTCGTGATCGGGCTGCAGTCCTGCGCTACGTCGTGCACCCCCCAACAGTTCATGGGCAGCGTGCTCTACCAGGGCTCGTTCGCTCCATCCGGAGTATTGGCTGCCAACTTTTCTGTCGCTGTGCCAAGTTCATTCTCGAGCGGGGCTGCCATACTGGGTGTGGATACCCTCTATATGATCGGGGTAAGTTTTGTTTTTCAGCGGCTTTATCTTCTCTCCCTATTATATGATTCTGACTTGTGTGCGTGCTCTCTGTCGCAGGCGGAGTATCAACCAGAACTTCAGTATGTGAGCGAGAACGTAACGGTTTCTTAGGTAGGCAGACACGGCGAGTGGAGATCTAGGGACGTTCACGCCCGCGTGAATCGCTATTCTCAGGTACATACTTGTTTCTCTACGAATGGACATTGGACATTATCGACATGTTTTTATACGGTGTTACTAAATGTACTGTGCGTCCCCGATAAAATTTCATTTACGAATGCGACCGTCCGGAAAGTAAATCAGTCTCGAGAGGCATGGGAGACATCATCTACGCGTTGGTTTGTCTAAGCATCGAAGTAACCTTAGGCTGTACATTATGGCTCCGGAGGGTTATGACAGAGCAAGTAGTAGTTATTGGAAACGGAGTACTTTGAATGTCAACTCGTACTCGCATTATGCACACTGAGGGAGTGTATGGTGGCCGGAATGGAAGAGGGGGTGAGCATGGTGCTTACATAAGGGAGTTGTCGATCCTCCAGCAGCCCATCAGATCGAGTTGGATAGTTTTCTTGAGCTGCAAAAAGACCTGCAGGACCGCAATCCAAGGAGGCCCGCTATCAAAATACCTAGAAGGCCTCCGACGCCTCGGAACAGTCGTTGATATCTCGGATAGGCGAAGATGAACACCGCCCGGTGCTCGTCAATCATATGATACACGACGGTCACTCGTTCACAAGACCTGCTCCAACACTGCCTGTCACGGAGAGATGACCAAGTCCTAACGCATAGGTTTCGAAATGGTAACAGGACCCACGCTCGTCTGCGGAGCGCAGCCTGGTATGTTTTTCAGCGCCGGTTTTGGAATGTGGATGAATACCATCCCATCTAGAAAGTTGAAGGGAGCGAACACGCCGCCGCAACCACAAAAGCTTGATCCAATCTATTACCTTGCCACGTGTGTCCCGGCGCATATACGTCCCAAGTGCGTCAACCAAGGCGTAGGGATCCACGTTTTCGATGTCGTGACAGCCTCGGAAGCAGCCCGGGTCATCTGCCAGAACACTTCCATACTCTCCAAGCTGCGCCTTTGGGTTCCATGCATATATGCTATGGTCTCTGGATACCCGGATTATTTCCAGTTGGAGCCGTTGAAATGCTTTTGGGCCCTCCCCGTATAACATCGGCATGTTCACACCGACCAAGCCCAACAGCGAATACGCTCGATCTTCTACTCGCGTTGTCTCCCGGTCGGCAGCCCAAGACATAATGTGAGCAATGCACGGACGCTCCAATAAATTGGTGCTCCTCAAAATTTGTCCGTCGCTTAAAACATCCTTCGGAATCCCCGTAATATCCTTTAAGGTGAGTGTCAGGTCCTGTTTGGTGCCAATGGACACCCAATTCTTGTTGAAGAATACGGCTTTCCTGGGAGCGATGAGCTCCTGGAGCGTCCAGCCCCGCGAGAACCACTCGGGCCAACCGTTGGACTTGCCAAACCTACTGAAGTTTTGCTCAGTAGGGAAAGCTGGCTCATCGACGTCGTGGAGGTACACGTAGCACATTTGCGAGTTGCGGTACCATCGATACATTGAATTGATTGCTTCAGAGAGCTCTGCACTACTGTGCTTGTTAATGCAACACGTATCGATCCATAACCACCTGTAACCGTCCTTTTTGGCCTGTTCACAACACTTGATGATCTTTTGGTAGCCGTCACGGCTCCTGATCTCGTCCTTGTCTTGCTCATCCATCTTCATGAGTCCAGTCATCTCATAGTAATCAACCTCCGTGCCCCAGCGATGTGACAGTATCGCGTATTCTTCAGTCTTGTCATCGAGCTGTTCCAAGACCTTAGTTTTGGGTCCAACTCGCTCAATGTTCATTTCCCGATCGAGAACGGCTTCCACGTCCAATAGTCGCATCTTCCCAAGAGGTGAACAAAAACCTCGTAGTCAACGCTAGATCAACAATTGTAGGTCATCACACGCACTGTCTAGCTGTCCAAGACTATAGAGTGGCTCTCCAAAGGGTGAGTTTGATGTGTCTGGTGAAGAGGAGACAGAAGGCTTGAAACAACGTGGTACAGTGGCGGGTCGCAGGGTTTCAAGGAAAGGTACAAGCTTCTTGTCTTCGCTCCACCTGGCACCCCTCAGAGGACCCCGGAATTCAGCAAGAACTACGGTCCCCCCGCCCACGGAACAGGCCCGTCTTTTGCGACAAGACGTTAAGATAGATCCCAAATACCCACCCACCCCCCTCCCAACCCAAAACCGACTCCTCTCAGCGAGAATCATCCCCCTAACCTCACCGTGAAACACGGGCAAAATGCCAACCACGGGCACCCCCCCTGGCACCGCCAGGACTAAAACGCCCGTATTATGCAACAACACCCGCTCAACCTCCCACGCAAGCTTCAAAGACCCGTTGACAGCTCAAATCAGCACAGTTACCGACCAAGCCTCCGGCCTTCGATACCTACAGAAACGGGAATTCCTTCCGGTGGGTGAACCGCTAACCCTCAGCAAGCTCTCAACGGCCCTTCACCTCGTTGCCCAACTCCCAAGTGTCCCAGCCTCAGCCATAGATGGCATCAGGGCCATAGCTTACCTTTTAGATCACGTCAACACCATCACCCTCAGCGAGGAGTTCCAAAACACAGTGCTTCCATCCCTCTCTGAGACAGTTGCTAACCATGTCGTTGCATCCATCTCACCACATATTGCCACCTTACAGGACTCAGTCACCAAGCTTCAATCCGGAACCCCCCAGCAACCCAACCCCGACCATGCAAGTGATCAAACAATTGCAGCACTCCAACTGGATGTCACCTCAACCCGAGATTCGATTAAACAACTAGAAGGGAAGCTCAGCATCCTTGACACCCTCCACCAGCACTTGGCCACCAGCGGCATGGTTGCCCCTCACTCAGACCCTTCCACTGTGGAACGGATCGAGACGGCAGTGGACCTGGTCCACTCCAGCCTAACGGATGTCAACCTGTCCATTGATGTTCTCCTCCCCTCCCTTAATGCCACGCAGACCCAGGTCAACACCCTGCACAAACACCTGACCAGTCACCCCCCCACTCCGTCACAAGGTCCCACCCCACGCCAACCCCTGCCGCAGCCAGCTCGCTTGTACAGTGACGCTGTCAAAACCCCCCCACACTCCTGACTAGCCGCTGCAGCCCTGGCCAAAGCCGAGACACGTGCCAGACAGGTCCTTTTCATGCCCACACCAACCCAAACCCTATACACCAAAAACTCGGATCCCATTAGCATTACAGGTAGCATTTCAGAACTCTTGATCACCCTCGAAGACGAAGACTCCCCATATGTGAACATCAAATCAGCAGTTTGCCTCAACAATGGCAACCTACTGCTCGAGCTCAACTCCGAAGCAGCAGCACAGTGGATCAGAACCCCACCTGTCAGGGAGACCCTATCCACCAAACTGGGCATCGACGCCGTGGTAAAAGTCCACACCTTTGCAGTTGTGGTCCCATTCTTCCCTGTCTCATACGATCTCACTGACCCCGCATTCCTGAGCGAGATAGAACGGGAAAATGACATGCCGCCCCACAGCCTCCACTCCACCCGGTGGGTAAAGAACCCAGAGCACCGCAAGCCAGGCCAATGCATGGCCCATGCCCTCCTTCACATTGGTAGTGCCTCGGCAGCCAATGGCCTGCTCAGAGACGGACTATATGTCCACTGTACGAAACTCTTCCCAAAGAAAGACAAGAGGGAACCTGTACGCTGTGCGAAGTGCCAGCACTGGGGCCATATAGCACGTGACTGTCCGGCTGCCCTGGACGCCTGTAGCGCCTGTGGAGGACCCCACAGGTTTGCGGTCTGTGACCACCCCGACCGCAAGTACTGCGTCAATTGCGAGTCAAGCAGCCATCCCAGCAGCAGTAGGAACTGCCCCGAGTTCATCAGACGCTGCGTGGCCCTCGATACAAAACACCCGGACAACACCCTGCCTTATTTCCCTACAGCTGATTCGTGGACACAGGCATCTCTACCCTGTGACCACATCCCCACTGACCCAATCACAAGTCCCCCCACTGGCACCCGCAGCCTGCCCGTTCGTCAGCACAGCCAACACACACCAACCCCTCCCACACAGCCCACCAAAGCGCTGGAGAAACAGCGAAAGCCCCGTCAAATGACAGTACTCGGTTCTAAAGCACGCCAATCCACCCTGGATGGATTCGCCAGGAGGCAGGATGCCCTCACTGTTGCACATATAGTAGTCACAGTTAGTCACAACAAATGAGTAGCCTGCGCGCCAAACTGCCAACACATATGGACAGGCTGTGGCGGTGTCACGCACCAAAGGTGTTTGGCGACGTGAGCATGGACTCGGAAGCTGAATGATGAAGAACGGAGAAGCCTAGCCCTAATGCGAAGAATGACTGATATTGCCAGCAGTCATCCATCGCACAAGAACCATCCTTAACGTTAGGGAAGAAACCGCTCGAGCGCCTGAAAAAACCTTTTGAGCGCTAGTTTATGGCATTCCGATTTTTCGAATATCTCCGTCAATTCTAAAGATATCGACACCATTCCCACGCTCACAGGAAGCTCTCGACCACGCCATCCTTCCTACCAAATTTGGTAACGATCCGCGCACTCCACGATTTTCTGCATCATTTCTACCAACGAACGCCCATTTCGCCAATATTTACCGTAATGGCCACCTCCTTGACTGTCTCTTCGCTCGTGTCCTTTGCTAGGGAGAATAACTACGAGTACCTGCCGGGAATCCCCACTAGCTCTCGCCCTGAAGCCTCCTGGTTCATCCCTCCCTCGTCCATGACCTCCCATCCTATCGCTCTGGGACAGCGCGTTCTTCTCGTCAGTCTGACGTCGAGGAAGACGTTCTTTGGTCGCCTCAAGTCTGTCGTCAGGCTTGAGAGGTCTTATGTGGTTGTTTCGGTCTCTCCAGTCGAAAAGGATTACGGATTTTTCCTTCCTGCCCCCTGCAATGTCTATCTCTCAATCTTGTCTTTCATTCTCCCAAAATTGCGACAGCTCCAGTACCAATTACTATCATCTACACTATCTGATCGCATTCATGACGATTTTGAGGCACTTCTCCCTGCCCTCATTGGAGAAGATGGCCCCTCCTCCTCCTCATGCCCTCCAGAGCACTAGTTGCACCTGGTACAGGTCGCTTTGCAGAGAGGAGAGAGGGGGGAAAGTTGCAAAATCCTAAGCCCTGACTACCCTGGAGACCCCCAAAGTTGGCCCCTGGCAGAAATCCCCACAGTTCTTCTTTCGGACGCGCAGCATATCGCCCCAATGAATCTGGATCTCAGATCTAGGAGTCAGAGTGACTCATTTGCAGTCATACCCCCTTATTCAGCAGTGACCAGTGCGCTTACTCATCCCCCTTTCTGTCGCATTATTCATCCATTCCTTAATGACTCATTCTATTTCAAATGATTTGTGATATTCTTCGTCATGCTGACTGATTTTACTTACCAATCGCTTACTGTCCTTACTCAGCCTTGCTCAGCCTTACCAATCCTCTTACCAATCGCTTACAAGCCCCTTACAAAGTGTTTCCCTCTATTTACTTCAGGCTGCGCTACCTTTTGTATATAAGTACCAATACGTCGCAGCAAGTAGGACACAGGACATACAAGCAAGTAGCCCCCCCTGCATAGGATACCGTCCCCTTTGTAGTGAGACTATTGCCCAATCATTATCGTCATTATCTGCCTTATTGCCGTCGCTTTGAGGCCCTTCATTATCTTCTTTATTCTTGCAGTATCTGAGGCTCCATTAAGGGTCTATTTACTGTTATTCTTCATCATCTTACGTCGCTTCCAGGCTCCGAGTAGCCTAAATATCTTCGCTTTTCTGTTGTCCCCTTGCTCCCCTCTCATCAGGAACACTGTTCCCTTCTGCCCTAGTCGTCTAGGTGTGCAGAACCCCTCCCCATTTCGCTGTAACCGATCCCTCGAGCCAAAGTCCGCGTAGGTAAACCACCGACTCGGCAATTGTCTTTGTGTTGGGTTTTTTTTGGTGTTTTCGCCATAGATCCACACTTCGACTCACATCTGGAGCCCACCGCGAGGGGTGGTTACATTTGGCTTGAAATCCATCTCATATTCTTCGTAAACGACTCTTACATCATCTGCCCTATCGAAATCTTCGTCATCGCCGATAACCATCCATTCCACCTCGTCGCAACTCGCCTCTTCGACCGCCAATTCCCCTCGGAATAATCCCCATACTTTCCCACCATGTCTTCGACTACTGCGAACCCACTTATGCCAGTGCAAGCTCAGGCAGCTGCAACTGTTAATTCTGCCCATTCTGTACTCACTATGCCACTTCTTGGAACCAAATCATCCCCAGAACTCTTCCAGGGCGACTGCTCTCGAGTTCGAACCTTCCTCGACCACTATGAGCGACTCTGTGCCTTCCATAATGTCACTTCGGACCATGATATGGTCGCCTCAATCCTCCCTTACTGCAATACTCGTGTCAGAGAGATCATCGAAGGAATGCCTCACTTTCATACCCCCAACTGGGCCAGATTGAAGGCCAGTTTGCTTCGCTACTTCGATGCCGACATCTTCGACGAAAGGTTCTTCGAAAGGGACCTGAAATCTCTTGTGCTGCGATTCAGGAATCAGCCCATCATGTCCCTGCACGATTTCCGAGCCTATAACCGAGAGTTCACTCGAGTTGGAGGCTGGATGAAGCACAAGGGAAAGCTCACTGAACACGAACATGATCGCTACTTCTGGGCTGGACTTTCTCCTTTGTTTCGAAGCTCTGTAGAGGGTAGACTCAAGCAGAAGGACCCCAACCTCGATGTCAGCATACCTTTCCCCTATGACGAAGTCTGTAGAGCTGCAGAAGAGGTGCTGCGTCGAGATCGGTTCGATGCAGATGACCTTGACCTCCTCGGTCCTCGATCCATATCCAGTCTTTCAGAGAAGGAGAATATCCCTCCACAGCAGCATGATGCGAGGGGAGGGAGTGTTCGACCGCTTCTACCACCCCAGGATGCCAGGAGAAACTTGGAGACACTGGAGAGGGAGGGAAGCATGGCTCAGAAGCAGGATGAGGTCGAAACCCTGATAAAATCCTTATCTCGTATGTCCTTAAACGATCCAGATTACTCATTGCTCTATTATCGAGCCATCAAGATGGATCCCGATGCTGCAAAGGTGATTCGTCCCCCAGCACTCCACTCCGCCCCTGTTCCTAGCTCCACTGCGCCCCCTGTCAGTCCGAATTCATCCCAGGCACGCCCCCAGAGGAAGCCCATCGTCTGCTTTGGCTGTGGAGTCACTGGACATGGCCTAGACACCTGCGATGCGATCAATGATCTTATCAAGAAGGGTTCTTTGGCTAGAGATGACAACCATCGCGTCATATATCCCAATGGGCAGCGCATCTACAGGAATGGTGATGAAACGATCTTGCAGGCTTATGAGAGATCTGTGAAGCCGACCCAATCCCCCAGTAGTGTCCACTTTGTTATCCATGAAGAAGCCGATGAATTTCTTGGAGCAGAGATCTATGAGTTAGAGGATGACGCTATTGTTGCTGCTGCAGAGAGAAATGCGAAAATCTCGAAGGATAAGCGAAGGGAAGTCTTCGATGGAGTGCTCCTCCCACCTCGGAACCATGGGAAGGGCAAAGAGAGGGAATTTCCGAAGCAATCTACCTCATCGACACCTGCCAATCAGCCTCAGCCACCATCAGCCCCACACTCTGATCGCCTATCAGCCCCACAATTTGATCGCCCATCAGCCCCTATCCATCATCCATCAAATCAATCTCATCCGACACCTGTCACACAGCCACCTGTCAATGTCACTGCGCCCAAAGCCCCTGTCTTTGTTCCTGTCGATGTCCATCACCGTGGCTTTGATGGGAATGATGATGATGCCATCATGGAAGATGAATCCATCAATAAACCTTCGCAACAGGCCTCTGAGTCCCCTGCAGACAAGGGAAGGAAACCCAAGGCCCCTGCTGCCATGACTTCTCCATTATCTCAATCAGCAGACCCAAAGGCTATTGTGGATCGCATTCTGGCTACCCCTATGACCCTTTCATTGGGGGAAGTGATAGGAGCTTCAAGGGACGTCTCTCATCATCTTCAGGAACTCATCAGATACAAGCGTCAACCCATCACTCAATCTGTCAGAACTGTCGATGGGACACCTCCCATCAGTTCTTATCTCGCTTTGACATCCAGCCCCTTAATCACAATTAATCTCACCTGTAATGGTCGACAGGTGACAGCTGTCATCGACTCAGGCTCCACTCTTAATGTGGTCAAATCGAGTATAGCACGATCTGTCATTCAGATGCCCATCGACATCTCAAGATGCATCAATATGAAGGATGCCAATGGTGGAGTATCAATGCTTACTGGTCTAATCAAAGATGTACCGCTCTTCTGTGGTGCTGCTAGGACCTGGACCAATCTATTTGTTGCCCCTGATGTCGATGCAGGCTTTGATTTGCTTCTAGGCCGCCCCTGGGCACATGGGAATGCTGTCAGCATCGTTGAGAGAGGCTCTGGTACCTTTGTAGTCTTTGGATCAGACAAAGATCATCCCCTCGAGCTCTGTGTCACTGAAGGGACTGCTGAACCGATTGCTACTGCTCTCATGGCGACTCTCCAGCCCTCTAGCTTCGAAGAGGACTCTGGGACTCTTGCAGATGATGAAGCTTCAACTGATTCCTCTCCTACTGGATCCCCTATTACCTTTGCACCACCTTCAACACCTTCTGGGACTCCCAATTCGACTCTTCTCTATCCAGACTCGACCCCAGATGGCATAGATGGCGCCTTTGGACTTCCAGAGTTCCATCCCATCCCTATCATCACTGTGGAGCCACCGTCTAGCCCTCCGCCTTTGAATCTTCTTCGTACACTCACTGAGGAGTTACAGGCCACTGAGATGAATGGATTGGAGGATGATCCCTTTGTTGCTGCGATGCGTCATCAGATTAGGAGGGAAGAACGTCTGTCTCTCACTGCACTTCTTGCTGGGCTCACTCGTCAGTATCCAAACTTCTTCCACGTCTATTTTGACTCGGATTATGCCCTTGCTGGTGAAAGAGGCATTGATCAGGATGACCACTACTATCAGGACTTCCTCTTACTGCATACCTACCTTGTGCAGCGCATCCCTGGTACCCCATGGCGCGATCGTAACCAGTTTGGAGGCTCCGCCTATGTACGCTTCTATCCCAATCCTCGCCCTGACCCTGTGGATCAGAGTCCACCTCCCAACGACCCCATCCTATCCCCTGATCCTCCTGAAGCTCCAGATAATCCATCCCTGCACTCTCAGTCGAATGTTTTGTCCTCTACGGATGAAGGTCCTCTTCATCCTCCTTCCTCCCATTCGCAAATGAATATTGCGCCTGCTGAAGCCCCAAATCCTCCACCTTCACCCATTTCCAACACCACTTATCTCGAAGTGCCCCCTGTCGATTTATCCGAGTCTTCACTCTTGTTTCAGGTCGAAGATCCACCTCCTGAGCCTCATCTATCAAATTCTTGCCCCCTTCGCTGCACCTCTCATTGCGTCGCCTCTGAAATGTTCGACAACTTGCCTGGACAGTCTATATCCTACAGCAAGATGGTGCTGCATCTTACTTCGACCAAGTATGTCTCCTTGCCTGATGGTCTTGGAGAAGATGAAGTGCTGGAATTGGGCCCCATTTTCCATGGATGTCAGTTTGTTGATAGGATCGTGAGGGATGAAGCGGATGAAGAAGGTCCTGATCTCCTCGTCTTCATGAGCATTGTTGGTTTCCCTCCCCATGTTGATGTGTCCCATCCCCCATCATCGCATTTCGACCATTTGCCTGCTACTCTGTCTCCCATTCTATCGGACATGTTCGAACTGGGTGTTAACTCACGTTTCCATCTCCCCAACCATCCACTCATCATGCCGGTGCCACCTGCAGATCCTCGACATGCCCTCGACATTATGGCCGATGGAGAGAAGATTGCCATGCCAGGATCTTATAGTCAAGTATCCCTGCATCATACCTCGACGGGATGGGTAGCTCAACTCCAAGACCCGGAAGTGAACGAGGTAGGAGACTCATCTACTGCTGTTGATGTGTCGCAATCCTACACCCCACCTGGTCTTCCCCTCCTTGCCAATGCTATCAATCATGTCTCAGCCAGTCATCATCCACCCCCGTTCGAAGCGATTTCCTACCCAGATTATCCCCCTACTCCCTCGGATACAGCTACTCTCAGTACCACTGCGCAGCTTCACCAGGATATCTTTGGATCCGACTCCTTTCACTTTCAGACTTCATCCTGGCCTTCTGATGAGTCTATTTTCTGAATTTTCCGATTTTACTTACTGTTTTCCTTTTGATTCATATGCTTCTCCTTTTATTTCTTATGCTACTCACTTCGACCGAGAAGTCGTTAAACTCCTAAATCCACAGACAATTCTTCGCTCTCATACTCTTGTACCACCACCTACTATGCCCGCCTCGGTTCAGTGCTTCGAAAAATCCTTTTACTGTAATTTTTCATGTTCTCCTTCGCCTTCCAGACCCCTGATTTCTCCAGACTTGTTATCTATTCAAAATAACAAAAAGCCACAAAAAATCTTTTTCTCCTTATCTGATTTCCTTGATTTGTTACATTTTAGACGCTCTCTTGTTACAGATACAGAAAACCCAGATATCGACAATGTACGCTCAGTATATGGCGCTTATAAACATGTTGATCGCAAGGTCAAACCTGTTCCGGGCGTTTATCCAGAAGACGCACACGTTCATCGCCGATTCCTGGAAGACCCCCTTAAATCCCTTGTTCCACTCACGCCTCACCCCCCTACTTTTGTTCCCACGAAGAAGCTTACCAAGGAACGCCTGCACTCCATGAAATTAAATGCCGACAACTTCCTGTGGCCAGAAGAGGAAAAACTTTTTTGCCACATAATGAAGCTAAACGAGCGCGCGCTTGCCTTTGACGAATCGGAACGTGGCAACTTCAGATCTGATTACTTCTCACCTTACATAATCCCTGTCCTGCCCCACGAGCCATGGGAATATCGTAACATTCCGATCCCGCCCGGTATCCGAGACCGAGTCATACAGCTTCTTCGGGATAAGATCGCAGCCGGACTCTATGAACCGGCTCAGTCCTCCTATCGCTCAAAATGGTTTTGTGTTATGAAGAAGAATGGAAAGATCCGAATCGTCCATGATCTGCAGCCTCTCAATAAGGTTACAATTCGGGACGCTGGTGTTCCTCCTATCTTGGACGACTTTGTGGAGCCGTTCGCTGGCCGGCAATGCTATACCGTGTTCGATCTCTTCTCTGGCTTCGATGCACGCCAACTTCACCCCGATAGCCGAGATCTTACCTCATTCCTGACGCTGCTTGGCTTGCTACGCCATACTGCCATGCCTCAAGGCTACACCAACTCGCCATCGGAATTCCAGAATTGCACAGCATTCATTCTCCAGGACGAAATCCCTCACATCGCCAATGTTTTCATCGACGATCTGCCTATCAAAGGCCCTGCTACACGTTACGAAGATGCCAATGGCCATGCCGAAACGTTAGCCGAGAATTCTGGCATCCGGCACTTCCTTTGGGAACATGCCAATGACGTACATCGGATCATGCATCGATTTGCTCATGCCGGAGGAACGTTTTCCGGTCCTAAATCTCAGATCTGCCAACCTCGTGTCACTATTCTTGGCCAAACCTGCCATCCTCGTGGTCGTTCCCCTGACGACAGCAAGGTGAAGAAGATTGTGAATTGGCCAACGCTCCTTACACCCAAAGATGTACGGTCATTCCTAGGCCTCTGTGGTACCGTTCGTATCTGGATTGCGAACTACTCGCAGCTGGCTCGGCCGCTGGTCGACCTCTATCGCAAGAATGCTCCGTTCGAATGGGGAGAGCCCCAACAGGAGGTGTTTGACGCCTTGAAGCACGCTGTTTCAACTGCCCCTGCCCTTCACCCCATCGACTACTCATCCGATTCCCCCGTCGTTCTTTCCGTCGACACCAGCAATGTCGCCATAGGATTCATTCTTTCGCAGTATGACTCAGAAGGACGCAAGCGCCCTGCTCGCTACGGTTCACTCCCTATCAACGAACGAGAATCACGCTACAGCCAGCCTAAGCTGGAGCTTTACGGTCTTTTCAGGGCACTACGACACTACCGCCTCCATCTTTACGGTGTTCGTCACCTATGGATCGAAGTCGACGCCAAGTATATCAAGGGTATGCTTAATGACCCAGATCTTCAGCCCAATGCAACGATCAATCGCTGGATCGAAGGTATACTCCTCTTTGACTTCAGGTTGATCCATGTACCCGCTATCAAGCACCATGGTCCTGATGCACTCTCTCGTCGTCAACCTACCGAGGAAGACTACGAGGAGGGCCGTATTGATGCAGAAGAAGCCGACGATTGGTTAGAGAACGTTCTTTTCTTTGCAGAAACTCATCCCCTTCCTTATGATGCCATGACGCTCCCATCGTTCCTTTCCAATGATACGACCCAAGACGCCCAGTTACGCCAAATCCTACACTTCCTTCGTACCACCGAACTTCCCCATTTCCCTTCCAACACCTCTCAAAAGCGATTCATTCGCAGATCCTTGCAGTTCTTCCTCCGTGGAAGCCATCTCTTCAAACGTCGAGGTTCCCGTACCCCTGTCAAAGTTATCTTCGACCCAGATCTTCGTGCACAGATACTGAATCAAGCCCATGAAGAACTCGGTCACAGAGGCGTCTTTGGAGTCTTTCAGACGGTCAGAGAGCGCTTCTATTGGCCTCAGATGTACAAGGATGTCGCCCATCACGTTCGCTCATGCCATGCATGCCAGATTCGCAGCACTCATAAAACCGAAATCCCCATCACGATCTCTGCATCCCCCCGAATCTTCATGAAGGTTTACGTTGACATCATGCTCATGCCCAAAGCCCGTGGCTATCGCTATCTCGTTGCTGCTCGAGATGATCTTTCCCTCGCAGCAGAAGGCCGTGCTCTCAGACATGCCAATGCGGATAATCTCGCCAAGTTCTTTTGGGAAGAGATACTCTGTCGATATGGGACGGTCTCTCAGATTGTCACTGACAATGGCAGCGAAATCAAGGGTGCTTTCGAGAAACTCATGCAGCGCTACTCGATCCCTCAGATTCGCATCTCGCCCTACAATTCTTGAGCTAATGGAGTTGTGGAGCGAGGACACTTTATCATTCGAGAAGCTATCGTTAAGGCTTGCGAAGGCGATCTCAATCTCTGGCCTACCAAGGTCCATCATGCTTTCTTTGCAGACAAAGTGACGACTCAACGGTCTACTGGATTCAGCCCCTACTTCCTCCTTCATGGTCTCGATCCCATTCTCCCATTCGATCTCTTTGAATCTACGCATCTCGTTGAAGGATTTTATTCTGGAATGAGCTCAGAGGAGCTTCTTTCACTTCGCATTCGCCAATTGGAGAAGAGACAAGATGATATCCATGCCGCCTTTACTACCCTGCAGAAGTCACGCCTACGATCCAAAGACCAGTTCGAAAGAAAGTATGCCCTACGCCTTGCAAGGTCATCATACCAGCCTGGAGACCTTGTCTTGGTTCGCAATAGCCAGGTTGAGAAGGAGCTTGATCGAAAATCGAAGCCGCGGTACCTTGGTCCCTATGAAGTCGTTCGTCGCACCAAGGGAGGCTCCTACATCCTCAAAGAACTCGATGGCACTATCTCTAGACGAGGCATTGCTGCATTCCGACTCATTCCCTACTACTCACGCGACACTCCTTTACCTGACGATATCCTCCTCAGTGGAGACAATGAGCCAAGCATTGATGATGACGAAGATGACGACGAGAACGAAAATAACGCTTATGACTCTGATGAATTCTCATGATTTCCTTCACTACTTTTCATCTATCTCCAGCCACTCCTTTCAGATTCTTTTTTTTTCTTTTCTTTGTTTCACCCGTTTGTGTTTGCTGCATTGGTCGCAATCGGGGACGATTGCATTTCTTGTTGCTGGCGGATGTCACGCACCAAAGGTGTTTGGCGACGTGAGCATGGACTCGGAAGCTGAATGATGAAGAACGGAGAAGCCTAGCCCTAATGCGAAGAATGACTGATATTGCCAGCAGTCATCCATCGCACAAGAACCATCCTTAACGTTAGGGAAGAAACCGCTCGAGCGCCTGAAAAAACCTTTTGAGCGCTAGTTTACGGCATTCCGATTTTTCGAATATCTCCGTCAATTCTAAAGATATCGACACCATTCCCACGCTCACAGGAAGCTCTCGACCACGCCATCCTTCCTACCAAATTTGGTAACGATCCGCGCACTCCACGATTTTCTGCATCATTTCTACCAACAAACGCCCATTTCGCCAATATTTACCGTAATGGCCACCTCCTCGACTGTCTCTTCGCTCGTGTCCTTTGCTAGGGAGAATAACTACGAGTACTTGCCAGGAATCCCCACTAGCTCTCGCCCCAAAGCCTCCTGGTTCATCCCTCCCTCGTCCATGACCTCCCATCCTATCGCTCTGGGACAGCGCGTTCTTCTCGTCAGTGTCACGGCCATGCCTTGCCCGACCGTTTCCCACGCCTCCGCACCCTTTCCGACACCTCCGCCCACCTCTCCGACACCCTCCGACCCATTCCCGACCAAGTCCGACGCTTAATAAGCCTGCCGACCACTCTGCTGCTGCATCCGAGCAATTGCCGCTGTCGGCTGCTGTCGGTCTTGACTCGTAACCACCATTCGTCTATATTGGGTTGACCCCCTGTGGGTCATGTGATCGTCTTAGGGGGCATTATCCATTTGGGGCCACCGGGCCGATTAGGCACAGCACGGTGCCTGCACCGCGTGGCGCTCCGAAGGGTCGCACCGCTTTCCAGGATTTCGGCCTGGCCTGTGATTGGCTGTTGGTGAGCGCTCCGTCACGATCTTATCCGCTTGTAGATATGTCCTTTATCTTTTCCATTCCTCCGCTGTTAGCCTTCATTCTGTCGTGAAGTTTTCTGACACTTACTTCCCCTTGAAAATTTCCGTACCTCCGTATGTTAGTTCCGACATCCCGATACCGTACCGCCTCAGTCCCACTGTAGTGTATAAATACCCGTACGGTACCCCGATGTCCCCTCAGTACGAATATCGACATAAGTTCCCCATTCCGAGCCTCCGTCCCTCTCCTCTAAGTCCCTCCGAACTCTCTGTACTTAGCCCGCCTCAGAAATACGAGGGCCGAGCTTGTACAAGGGGGCAGCGCACGAGCTGAACCCGACGCCCTCCTCCGACCTCCGCTCCGCTCCGCTAGTCGGAACCTCTGTCGGCCCTTCCGGCCATCCCCCGCTCCGCTCCACTAGTCGGAATCTGTCGGCCTCCTTCGGAAGGCCTCGGTCTCGGTCCCTACCAGTCGGACTAGCGTCGGACTTTGAATCCCCGACGTCGGTCTACCTTCTAGTACCCTTTCGGGACCCTTTCGCCCCTGAGAACCTTCGGAGTGAGGCCCGAACTTGACACCACAGCCGGCTATCAGATCACAAAATCGCACCTGATGTTCCCACTTAATGACTTTTATTAGACTTACAGTCGTGATGGGTGTGTCAGTCTAATTTGACTGGTTTGCCTTCATTCCCTGCCAGTATGAATAAACATGAAAAAAGCCAGTATCTAGTACGAATAAACATGAAAAAAAATAGGTACGAAAATGTTGGTGGTGGTGCTAATAGGTCCAGTATGAATAATCACCAATTACTTGTTGTGTCAACTGCCACCGGCTGTGTGGCTGTGTGCCCTCCCGCCATTCCCGCCCCCCTATCCCGCCATAGTATGAATAAATCTAAATAATTGATCGTTTCCCACCCTTCGGATGTAATACTCTAATCACCCATAGGCTAATTAAGTCCAGTACGAATATTACTCGATATTGCAGACATCGGGTGGCTGTGTGCCCTCCCGCCATTCCCACCTCCCTATCCCGCCCTCTAGTACGAATAAATCCAAATAATTGATTGTGTCCCGCCCTTCGGACGTAGTACTACATTTACCTGGTATGAATAATGACCAATATCACATGACGTCGGGTGGCTGTGTGCCCTCCCGCCATTCCTGCCTCCCTATCCTGCCCTATAGTAGGAATAAATCTAAATAATTGATCGCATCCCGCCCTTCGGACGTAGTACTACACTTACCTGGTATGAGTAATGACCAATATCGCGTGACGTCGGGTGGCTGTGTGCCTCCCACCATTCCTGCCCCCCTATCCCGCCCTATGGTACGAATAAATCTAAATAACTGATCATGTCCCGCCCTTCGGATAGTAATACTAGTAGGCTAAGTAGGTCCCGTATGAATAATGGTCAATATCACATGATGTTGGCATAGCTGTGTGCCCTCCTGCCCTCCCCGCGCCTTATCCCGCCCAAGGTACGAATAAATCTAGATAATTGAGCACATCCTGCCCTTCATTTGTAAACACTACATTTACCTGTAGGCTAATTAGGTTGAATAATGGTCTATATTGCGTGATGTCGGTGTGGCTGTGTGCCCTCCCGCCATCCCCGCACTCCTATCGCGCCTTATATCACGAATAGATCTGGATAATTAATTGTATCCCGCCCTTCGAATGTAATACTACATTCACCTGTAGGCTAATTAGGACCAGTACGAATAATGCTCGATATCTCATGACGTTGGCATGCCGGTGCCCCTGTCCCGCCTTACCTCACGAATAACTATAGATAATCCACACAGTACGGTCACGTGACATACCTCTGAAGTATGAATAACACCACCGAGCTAACATGCAGAAACTAAGTTACATCTACCCAACTACTAACATGGGTAGGCTATTGTTACTCCTGCACCCCACATCCGTCCGATGATATACGAATGATTTCCTGCAGAGTGAGAGTGCTTCCATCGTCCTCATACTCATCCTTGTCCGCATCAAACTCATCCAGGTCACTATTATCGTCACCAGGGTCAGGAGCTGCAAGAGGAAAAGTGGGAACGGTAGAGATAGAGACTGCCGGAGGGATTACGGTCACCGGCTCTCCTGCGCTATCCCCAGGGTTTGTCTTCGTTGATTTTCCTGGAAGGGTAGTGCCTGTGAACCTGTGGAGACCGGAAATCTCAGCAAGAAGGCGCAAGTGGTGATCAGTGAATCTGGCTCGAACGTTGTAGTAGAGTTGAACTTGATATGCGAGGGGGGGTGGCTAACTTGAAGCTGGGCGATACAGGCTTTCATGTAACGATCTTCATCATGTAGATACGTGAGGATACGACGGACCTCAACATTGAGGCGCTCAATTTCCTCTTCTGCACGGCAAACCTTAAAGTATTGGTCCATGGCTGTGCACGCAGCAGGAGAAGCCCATGGGCGCTGAGAGATATCCTCACGGGTAGCGTTACGAAGGAGGTCAAAGTTGGCAAGGAACGTGTACTCCACAACTTCTTCGAATGTGAGCTGACGACGCGGGGGGGAACAGGCACGAGCGGCCGTGTTGAACTGATCAAGCGCAGTATGGATGGCGGCTGAGCGTGCCTTGAGAGCCTTTGCAATGTGCTTGCACAGTTTGTAGCCTGGTAGATGCGAGTTGATTATGTGGGATATGAAACAGTAATGAAATTCACCTGTGCCTGCCTGATTCATTTTCGACAACTCAAAAATGCGGGCGACAATGAGGGATTCAAGCTGGTCGAGGCAGCGCTGATACTTGCGATTAGCAACCAGGCGGCCAGCGGTCTGCCACTCTTCATCCTCGGGAACCCAACGTTTTGTAATACCGAGCTTGACCTCAAGGTCTTGAACCATCCTGAGATCCTTCTCAAAGTTCTCCATGGCATGACGTCGCATCGTCTCCTTTTGCGTCGTGGCTGCAATATCTCTCTGGACAAACGATGAGGTTCCGGTGGAACAAGGGGTAGCCACGGTCCAAGCGAGATCACCGAGATGGCTTCTAGAAGAGTGTGAGCCATGCGACACACCTCAAACACTGACTTACCGGCTTGCATCCAGATTAACGAGCTTCTGCCAATATTCCATTTGCAGCGTCTCCTCTTCGGGTTCGCGTGAACGGGAAGCCAAGTACTCGTTCTCCTCCAAAAGCCACGCACTAAATACTGAAACGTCCGTGATGCCGAGGTCATCCATGAGGTGCGGGAGGGTGTTTTTTCCTTCCTGAATAACGCGAAGGGCCTGTCTGTAGTTGTTGAGGATCATTGTAGCTAGGACATATGAACTCATTGTACTTCTAGGTAAAACGATGACTTACTGAGATTCTGGTAAACCTCGTGCTCGTCATTGTGCGCTATGTACCCCGCGATGGCTTGACGGCGATGAAACGCACTTGCATAACGTACAGCCGATGCCAGCCCATTTGTTTTTGAAAACATGCGCTCGCAGCCTTCGAGATCTTCAAGTCCCATACCATCAATGTATCTTGCTAAGAAGCGAAGCTGGCATAGACGATGATGGGCGTAACCATGGAATGCCGGCACAAGCGACGTATATTTCAACGCTCGCGCCCTTGGTCCGACCGTGCTGCGACTGAGAGTAGTTCCAAACTTACAGCCTATGTCATAACCGCCTGCGAGACTGTCTCCAAACGCGTCTAACAATTTGGAGACGGTAGCGAGTGGGTACTTGGACCTAATTTTCTGTCAGGCAAAGCAGTATGTCGCATGAAATACGACACTCACTGTTCACCGCTCCGCACTATATCTGCGACCATGAGTGAGAAGCCATGCCGACAGACGGCCATGAAGATGCCGGCTTCGTCGAATATACCCCACATTCTCGAAGTAACATCTTCTTTCATGTTTTTCCACCTTCCAGCGCACGGGTTGTCGTTGTCAGCCTGTAGGTTAGGGAAGGTAGAACAACAATAGTAAAAGAAATCCAAAAGGAACGCACCGTGGGCTCCATCAAAGATTCATCGCTACAACCCATTCCAAATTGGTCGACGAATGTCCGAGACAGGTAACGGTCATCACCTATGAACCACTCTCCAACATCCTTCGCAGTAGATTCGTAGCCGCCGATTGCGGCCCTTGAGATGCATTTGAGGGAATCGTTTCCATCCATTGCAAACAACAATTTAAACTTCAGATTTTGCTCGTCCTCCAGAGTGTACGTGCAAGCGGGGCAAGCGTTCTTGAGACGCCAGTCCGGTGTATCGCGACGAAGGGCCTTGAGGACAAGATCATTGACAACTAAACGCATTTGGAGGTAAACGTCGAGAGCGATGCTAAATAATCGGGCTAAGTAGGGGCGATACTGAACCTAATTCAATGTGAACAAGCATGCCAGTAGTAGACCATATGAAACATACGCCTTGAAGATCTGATATAGTCTTCACGAACGCCTGTATGGAAAGATGGGGGCTGCGATTGCGAGCCACACGGTAAAGCTCCAGGGCGTCCACCATGACAGCAGTATGAGGATGCAAAGGAGCGCATGGAACAATTCCTTGGCGAACAAGTGCAGACGAGACCGAGGAATCCAAGTCAGTCCTAACGTGCAGAATGCGCTTCTCAGCGCCTAATTAGGTAGGGTTCAACGTGAGGGCTTATTGGGTAAATAAGGACCTACAAAAGATACCAAGCACGTAAAGCTGCACTTGGCTGTCATTCGAGTCCGTCGATGGCCGGGTGTTCCTACACCGACCGGTTTCGCTGCAGTACTTACCAGTACAGCTCGCACTCCATTCCAAATATGCCCGCACTAACTCTGGCATCTCCTTCGCAAAAGCATCTGTCCGCCGCTGTGCTCGGTCTCGGCATGTTCGATAATCCACGCGGCGTTTTTGTAAGCCCTCGTTTCCTCTGTGATATTGTATGGTATCAATCTCGCTGTCTCAAATGGCATTCTACTCACATATTCTGCACATCCTTAAACAGGTCCCTGACGAGGTCACAGAGCTCGCCACCGCCATGACTAAGGTCGATGACTTTGGATCCATCCAAGACACTGTTGATATCATACGTGTCGTCTGTCTCTGCGTGGAAGAATTCCTCTTGTCCCTCGTGAAGTGCCTCGAGAGCGCATCATTCCTGGGGGGTCATCGCTGTATACGTCTCGAGATATCAGTGAGTCTAGTGCTAGTGTTACAGTGAAGTCACCTTCTAATCGTGCCCTTTGGCGTTCCCTCGCATCTGTTGCCCTCGCTTCTATCTTCTTCGGCCCAAGAATTTCGTTGACTGTCCGAGCAGTACCCCTAGAGAATTTGTGGGAAACAAGCACATGATGGACTCGACTTGTGGAGAGCTTGGCCCTTCGGTTCGTCTGTGCACGACTGGTGCCCACGGGCATCCTGGTTTTATTAGCTTGGGGCGGACTCTCGGTGCATATTCCTCATTCGTGCACGTGATACAGGAAGTAGTACCAATAATTTATCTGTGATTGCAAGCTTGTGCAATCTTGAATCACGCTGATATGCCTCTCGGTGGTGAGTCAAGTACCATGTACTATACTACGTTATTTGATTGGTCTTAGAAGCTGCAGGAGCACTGTCCCATAGCACCGAGACAGTTGAGACGGAGACGATCGAGGAGACTACGACCACCACTACAACCACCTCTGGGACAGAGACAGTTAATGTTATGGTTACGAAGGTTCACACATGTACTACCAAGATCACGGAGATCACTCCACGACAACCCGCACTACTACTCCCATCTCCCCGCGCCCAGGACTCGTTCCCAGCTCGATCCTCAGTGAGCGGGCAAAACCGGTCATCTGACTCATCGGCTACTCCAACTCATGTTCGAGCAGTAGTGCCCCAGACACCCAGTCATATCTCATCCAAATCTTCTCAACCAGTGTCCGGGCGGCCTTCTGTGCCCACTAGCAGAAACGCTCCCAAAACCGGTACCACTGCGACGACGCCAACAAGATCTTCACGCACGCCTAAGCATCGTCCAGCACAGCCCATTCACCCTGACGATATCGAACTGCCTTCCATCCCTGTTAATGAGTTCTACGTGGTCATTGTCGGCCAAGAGCCGGGCATCTTCTACAACTGGTGAGTATTCTCCCACTGTCGTATACTTGCTCTGATCTAAACATCACTGCATAGGAATGATGCAGCTGCAAGGGTTCTTGGTGTTTCCAAGAACATCCATTTCAAATGCGCCACATTCCAAGAAGCGTTACGACGTTACAAAGATGCGTACTACTGCAATGAGGTTAAATGTGTGCCCAACCCAGGCACGCGCTTTCTGAGCCAGAGTATGTCAAATGCATCTTCCTCCTCTCGTTCCCCTCCTTTCGAAGAGTTGGCGTCGGACGTGGAGTATTGGAAGGAGGTGGTTGATCTATCTGAGGAAATGAGTAATATCCATGTCGCATAGCAGTAACAGCTTCATTTGTCGTTTTACTCCTCGTGTCTTTACCCCCTTCCCCCCACCAAAAAAAAAGGAATAGGATATCTTCTCCAGAATACGATATACTGTTAGCATTTTACAGCGAAGTTGAGGGAAAAGCAAGTGTGTTGCATAGATAAACTGCACAGGTGTAGTGTTTGCACCCAAAGTAGATCACCATTCAGTTCATGCAATGTATGATATAGCCAACGCATCTTGCATCCTCAGGTAAGCACAACAACACTTGTGGGTCCTGGTCAGTTACCAGTGAGCCATGTATCGACGAGGGACTCCCTCTGTTAATTTACTCCTTGTCTGATGCACTTGTCGTCAATGCCGGAACGATTTCATGAGCTATAGCGAACAGTTCGTTATTGTACTTCGCTATAGGGGTGACAATTATAATTCAAGGTAAGGCCGATATAATTACAATCCGCTGTAGTACCTGGCATCGGAGATCTTGCTGTATGGTACAGCAGGTGCATACTCATCTAATTTTACCTCAAAAAACTTAACTTCCGCTAAGACGACTTCCAACAAATCAAAAATCTGTAGAAAAGTATCTAGTTGACGTTCCCGTTGCATGCCGCGTGTGGTACTGGAAGTCTTTCGAAGAAAGTGGATGAAGCGGCGCCCTTCGCGTGCATGGACCTCGCACTCTTTAAAGAAACGATCCGTACTTGCCAACCCCTTCTCACGTGCCTTGCGAAGAGACTCGTCGAATTTTTTGAGCCATGCACTCTCCGGTCCCCAGTCCGATTTCCACGCATCAATGGACAAGCGCAGATCTGGAAGGGTTGGGATTGGGATGACCGTGCTCGAATGAAGAAATGATGATGTTGATTCCGTGTCGCCATCTGCGTCACATTGATCTAGAATGCGGTCGGTAGTTTCATCGCTAAAAACATTGACACCAGCAAGCGCCTCAGCCCTCTTCCTATGGAATTCAAGTCAGCGGGACGAGTGACAACGTTGACTGTTATGAGTCGTGCTTGAGTGACGAGTCAGGCAGGACTAGTCGACGAAAGACAGCGACCGAAGAGGAACACAGGACAAAACAAACCAACAGGAACCAAAGGCGAGGACGAACGACGATGGGCGAGGAGTCGGAGGACACGCAGATCGGTGAAGACGATGACGAAGCCTAAACGAGGCTAAACGGTCACTCTTACAGCGACAAGAGGGTAAGACGCCCAAACAAGCAAATGAATAGAACTAAGGACTTAGTACAGGGTTGTGCCTACTATATATACTCTCTAAGTACTAGCCATGAGGCAACCTCAAGGTCAGGGCACTGGGTATGATGTCAGTGGTGACGTCAGTATGACATCACTATGACATCAGGATGATGTCAGTATGACATCAACAAGTACTGGGCCTAAGATCTAGACTGTAAGTATAAATAGCTCTCAAACAGTGAAAAGGGAGAGTGGGATCTGTAATCGGAGGTCTGGATCGTGGCTGGATAAGGGCTAGGCACACAGCCGCACGAAGAAGTGCCCAAGATAAGATCAAGATGATCTAATCGGATATCTAATCAGTGATTAGATAAGATAAAAGAAAGGGGCAAATCTGCGATCCATTACATTGACAGTATTCGAACATTCACCTTGCACAATTCCTGGTTTTCCCGCAGTCGGGCAGGTTGGTGAGCAAAGGCTTCCCGGTCCACGGGTAAATTCTTACCGAGCTGCGCTGTGAGTCGACGTGTGGATCTATGGTGAAAACACCAAAAAAAACCCAACACAAAGACAAATGCCGAGTCGGTGGTTTACCTTCGCGGACTTTGGCTCGAGGGATCGGTTACAGCGAAGTGGGGGAGGGGTTCTGCACACCTAGATGACTAGGGCAGAAGGGAAGGTGCTCCTGACGAGAGGGGAGCAGGGGAACGACAGAAAAGCGAAGATATACAGGCTACTCGGAGCCTGGAAGCGACGTAAGATGACGAAGAATGACAGTAAATAGACCCTTAATGGAGCCTCAGATACTGCAAGAATAAGGATGATGAAGAAGGGCCTTAAAGCGACGACAGTAAGGCAGATAACGACGATAATGATTGGGCAATAGTCTCACTACAAAGGGGACGGTATCCTATGCAGGGGGGCTACTTGCTTGTGTGTATGTGTGTGTTGCTGCGACGTATTGGTACTTATATACAAAAGGTAGCGCAGCCTGAAGTAAATAGAGGGAAACACTTTGTAAGGGGTTTGTAAGCGATTGGTAAGAGGATTGGTAAAGGATTGGTAAGGCCGAGCAAGGCTGAGTAAGGACAGTAAGCGATTGGTAAGTAAAATCAGTCAGCATGACGAAGAATATCACAAATCATTTGAAATAGAATGAGTCATTAAGGAACGGATGAATAATGCGACAGAAAGGGGGATGAGTAAGCGCACTGGTCACTGCTGAATAAGGGGGTATGACTGCAAATGAGTCACTCTGACTCCTAGATCTGAGATCCAGATTCATTGGGGCGATATGCTGCGTGTCCGAAAGAAGAACTGTGGGGATTTCTGCCAGGGGCCAACTTTGGGGGTCTCCAGGGTAGTCAGGGCTTAGGATTTCGCAACTTTCCCCCCTCTCTCCTCTCTGCAAAGCGACCTGTACCAGGTGCAACTAGTGCTCTGGAGGGCATGAGGAGGAGGAGGGGCCGTCTTCTCCAATGAGGGCAGGGAGAAGTGCCTCAAAATCGTCATGAATGCGATCAGATAGTGTAGATGATAGTAATTGGTACTGGAGCTGTCGCAATTTTGGGAGAACGAAAGACGAGATCGAGAGATAGACGTTGCAGGGGGCAGGAAGGAAAAATCCATAATCCTTTTCGACTGGAGAGACCGAAACAACCACATAAGACCTTTCAAGCCTGACGACAGACTTGAGGCGACCAAAGAACGTCTTCCTCGACGTCAGACTGACGAGAAGAATGCGCTGTCCCAAAGCGATAGGATGGGAGGTCATTGACGAGGGAGGGATGAACCAGGAGGCTTCGGGGCGAGAGCTAGTGGGGATTCCTGGCAAGTACTCGTAGTTATTCTCCCTAGCAAAGGACACGAGCGAAGAGACGGTCGAGGAGGTGGCCATTACGATAAATATTGGCGAAATGGGCGTTTGTTGGTAGAAATGATGCAGAAAATCGTGGAGTGCGCAGATCGTTACCAAATTTGGTAGGCAGGATGGCGTGGTCGAGAGCTTCCTGTGAGCGTGGGAATGGTGTCGATATCTTTAGAATTGACGGAGATATTCGAAAAATCGGAATGCCGTAAACTAGCGCTCAAAAAGTTTTTTCGGGCGCTTGAGCGGTTTCTTCCCTAACGTTAAGGATGGTTCTTGTGCGATGGATGACTGCTGGCAATATCAGTCATTCTTCGCATTAGGGCTAGGCTTCTCCGTTCTCCGTTCTTCATCATTCAGCTTCTGAGTCCATGCTCACGTCGCCAAACACCTTTGGTGCGTGACATCCGCCAGCAACAAGAAATGCAATCGTCCCCGATTGCGACCAATGCAGCAAACACAAACGGGTGAAACAAAGAAAAGAAAAAAAAAAAAAAAAAATCTGAAAGGAGTGGCTGGAGATAAATGAAAAGTAGTGAAGGAAATCATGAGAATGCATCAGAGTCATAAGCGTTATTTTCGTTCTCGTCGTCATCTTCATCATCGTCATTGCTTGGCTCATCGTCTCCACTGGGGGGGATATTGTCAGGTAAAGGAGTGTCGCGTGAGTAGTAGGGAATGAGTCGGAATGCAGCAATGCCTCGTCTAGAGATAGTGCCATCGAGTTCTTTGAGGACGTAGGAGCCTCCCTTGGTGCGACGAACGACTTCATAGGGACCAAGGTACCGCGGCTTCGATTTTCGATCAAGCTCCTTCTCAACCTGGCTATTGCGAACCAAGACAAGGTCTCCAGGCTGGTATGATGACTTTGCAAGGCGTAGGGCATACTTTCTTTCGAACTGGTCTTTGGATCGTAGGCGTGACTTCTGTAGGGTAGTAAAGGCGGCATGGATATCATCTTGTCTCTTCTCCAATTGGCGAATGCGAAGTGAAAGAAGCTCCTCTGAGCTCATTCCAGAATAAAATCCTTCAACGAGATACGTAGATTCAAAGAGATCGAATGGGAGAATGGGATCGAGACCATGAAGGAGGAAGTAGGGGCTGAATCCAGTAGACCGTCGAGTCGTCACTTTGTCTGCAAAGAAAGCATGATGGACCTTGGTAGGCCAGAGATTGAGATCACCTTCACAAGCCTTGACGATAGCTTCTCGAATGATAAAGTGTCCTCGCTCCACAACTCCATTAGCTCGAGAATTGTAGGGCGAGATGCGAATCTGAGGGATAGAGTAGCGCTGCATGAGTTTCTCAAAGGCACCCTTGATCTCACTGCCATTGTCAGTGACAATCTGAGAGACCGTTCCATATCGACAGAGTATCTCTTCCCAAAAGAACTTGGCGAGATTATCCGCATTGGCATGTCTGAGAGCACGGCCTTCTGCTGCGAGGGAAAGATCATCTCGAGCAGCAACGAGATAGCGATAGCCACGGGCTTTGGGCATGAGCATGATGTCGACATAAACCTTCATGAAGATTCGGGGGGATGCAGAGATCGTGATGGGGATTTCGGTTTTACGAGTGCTGCGAATCTGGCATGCATCGCATGAGCGAACGTGATGGGCGACATCCTTGTACATCTGGGGCCAATAGAAGCGCTCTCTGACCGTCTGAAAGACTCCAAAGACGCCTCTGTGACCGAGTTCTTCATGGGCTTGATTCAGTATCTGTGCACGAAGATCTGGGTCGAAGATAACTTTGACAGGGGTACGGGAACCTCGACGTTTAAAGAGATGGCTTCCACGGAGGAAGAACTGCAAGGATCTGCGAATGAATCGCTTTCGAGAGGTGTTGGAAGGGAAAATGGGAAGTTCGGTGGTGCGAAGGAAGTGTAGGATTTGGCGTAACTGGGCGTCTTGGGTCGTATCATTGGAAAGGAACGATGGGAGCGTCATGGCATCATAAGGAAGGGGATGAGTTTCTGCAAAGAAAAGAACGTTCTCTAACCAATCATCGGCTTCCTCTGCATCAATACGGCCCTCCTCGTAGTCTTCCTCGGTAGGTTGACGACGAGAGAGTGCATCAGGACCACGGTGCTTGATAGCGGGTACATGGATCAACCTGAAGTCAAAGAGGAGTATACCTTCGATCCAGCGATTGATCGTTGCATTGGGCTGAAGATCTGGGTCGTTAAGCATACCCTTGATATACTTGGCGTCGACTTCGATCCATAGATGACGAACACCGTAAAGATGGAGGCGGTAGTGTCGTAGTGCTCTGAAAAGACCGTAAAGCTCCAGCTTAGGCTGGCTGTAGCGTGATTCTCGTTCGTTGATAGGGAGTGAACCGTAGCGAGCAGGGCGTTTGCGTCCTTCTGAGTCGTACTGCGAAAGAATGAATCCTATGGCGACATTGCTGGTGTCGACGGAAAGAACGACGGGGGAATCGGATGAGTAGTCGATGGGGCGAAGGGCAGGGGCAGTTGAAACGGCGTGCTTCAAGGCGTCAAACGCCTCCTGTTGGGGCTCTCCCCATTCGAACGGAGCATTCTTGCGATAGAGGTCGACCAGCGGCCGAGCCAGCTGCGAGTAGTTCGCAATCCAGATACGAACGGTACCACAGAGGCCTAGGAACGACCGTACATCTTTGGGCGTAAGGAGCGTTGGCCAATTCACAATCTTCTTCACCTTGCTGTCGTCAGGGGAACGACCACAAGGATGGCAGGTTTGGCCAAGAATAGTGACACGAGGTTGGCAGATCTGAGATTTGGGACCGGAAAACGTTCCTCCGGCATGAGCAAATCGATGCATGATCCGATGTACGTCATTGGCATGTTCCCAAATGAAGCGCCGGATGCCAGAATTCTCGGCTAACGTTTCGGCATGGCCATTGGCATCTTCGTAACGTGTAGCAGGGCCTTTGATAGGCAGATCGTCGATGAAAACATTGGCAATGTGAGGGATTTCGTCCTGAAGAATGAATGCTGTGCAATTCTGGAATTCCGATGGCGAGTTGGTGTAGCCTTGAGGCATGGCAGTATGGCGTAGCAAGCCAAGCGGCGTCAGGAATGAGGTAAGATCTCGGCTATCGGGGTGAAGTTGGCGTGCGTCGAAGCCGGAGAAGAGATCGAACACGGTATAGCATTGCCGGCCAGCGAACGGCTCCACAAAGTCGTCCAAGATAGGAGGAACACCAGCGTCCCGAATTGTAACCTTATTGAGTGGCTGCAGATCATGGACGATTCGGATCTTTCCGTTCTTCTTCATAACACAAAACCATTTTGAGCGATAGGAGGACTGAGCCGGTTCATAGAGTCCGGCTGCAATCTTATCCCGAAGAAGCTGTATGACTCGGTCTCGGATACCGGGCGGGATTGGAATGTTACGATATTCCCATGGCTCGTGGGGCAGGACAGGGATTATGTAAGGCGAGAAGTAATCAGATCTGAAGTTGCCGCGTTCCGATTCGTCAAAGGCAAGCGCGCGCTCGTTTAGCTTCATTATGTGGCAAAAAAGTTTTTCCTCTTCTGGCCACAGGAAGTTGTCGGCATTTAATTTCATGGAGTGCAGGCGTTCCTTGGTAAGCTTCTTCGTGGGAACGAAAGTAGGGGGGTGAGGCGTGAGTGGAACAAGGGATTTAAGGGGGTCTTCCGGGTATCGGCGATGAACGTGTGCGTCTTCTGGATAAACGCCTGGAACAGGTTTGACCTTGCGATCAACACGTTTATAAGCGCCATATACTGAGCGTACATTGTCGATATCTGGGTTTTCTGTATCTGTAACAAGAGAGCGTCTAAAATGTAACAAATCAAGGAAATCAGATAAGGAGAAAAAGATTTTTTGTGGCTTTTTGTTATTTTGAATAGATAATGAGTCTGGAGAAGTCAGGGGTCTGGAAGGCGAAGGAGAACACGAAAAATTACAGTAAAAAGATTTTTCGAAGCACTGAACCGAGGCAGGCATAGTAGGTGGTGATACAGGAGTATGAGAGCGAAGAATTGTCTGTGGATTTAGGAGTTTAACGACTTCTCGGTCGAAGTGAGTAGCATAAGAAATAAAAGGAGAAGCATATGAATCAAAAGAAGAACAGTAAGTAAAATCGGAAAATTCAGAAAATAGACTCATCAGAAGGCCAGGATGAAGTCTGAAAGTGAAAGGAGTCGGATCCAGGAATAGGTGGGTAAGGTCGGTGATTAGCATGGATAGGTGGTGTTTCTGAGGGAGTAGATGAGTGATTCGGGTAGGAAATCGGAGGATCAGGATCAGGAGGTGGATCATCGACCTGAAACAACAGTGAAGACTCGGATAAATCGGTAGCAGGCACTTCAAGATAGGCGAGCTCAGTAATGGGTGAAGGTGGAGGATTTGGGGCTTCAGCAGGCGTAATATTCATTTGCGAATGGGAGGAAGGAGGATGAAGAGGACCTTCATCCGTAGAAGACAAAATATTCAACTGAGGATGCAGGGATGGATTATCTGGAGGAGCATCGGCTTCGGAGGACCACATATTCCACTGAGAATGCGAGGATGGCAGATCCGGTTCGTCAGGAGGATCAGGGGATAGGATGGGGTCGTTGGGAAGTGGACTCTGATCCACAGGATCAGGGTGAGGATCAGGATAGAAGCGAGCATAGGTCGAGCCGGTAAAGTCGATGCAGTCATTCCAGGAAGCTCCAGGAAGGCGTTGGACTAGGTAGGTATGCAGGAGGATGAAGTCCTGATACTCGTGGTCATTCTGGTCGATGCCCCTTGCACCAGCAAGGGCATAATCAGAGTCGAAGTAGAGTCGGAAGAAGTGGGGGTTCTGATGAGTGAATCTAGTAAGGATTGCCATGAGGGACCGACTTTCCTCCCTCCTAATTCGTCGACGAAGAGCAGCTACAGAGGGATCGTCATCCAAAACATTTGGCTCAGCAGCCTGTAACTCGTCATAGAGTGTACGAAGAAGATTCGAAGATGGAGGGCTAGATGGGGGAGCAACAGTGATGGTAGGGATAGGATGTGATTCTGGAAGTCCAAAGGCGCCATCTATGCCATTTGGAATCGAGTCTGGATGCAGGGGAGTCGAAGGAGGAGTTTCATAAGGTGGCGAAGGTGATGCGAAAGTAATAGGCGATTCAGTAGCAGGAGATTGAGGAGATGCTTCATCTGCGAAGGTCCCAGAGTCTTCTTCGAAGCTAGAGGGCTGGAGAGTCGCCATGAGAGCAGTAGCAGTCAGTTCAGCAGTCCCTTCAGTGACACAGAGCTCGAGGGGATGATCTTTGTCTGATCCAAAGACTACAAAGGTACCAGAGCCTCTCTCAACGATGCTAACAGCATTCCCATGTGCCCAGGGGCGGCCTAGAAGCAAATCAAAGCCTGCATCGACATCAGGGGCAACAAATAGATTGGTCCAGGTCCTAGCAGCACCACAGAAGAGCGGTACATCTTTGATTAGACCAGTGAGCATTGATACTCCACCATTGGCATCCTTCATATTGATGCATCTTGAGATGTCGATGGGCATCTGAATGACAGATCGTGCTATACTCGATTTGACCACATTAAGGGTGGAGCCTGAGTCGATGACAGCTGTCACCTGTCGACCATTACAGGTGAGATTAATTGTGATTAAGGGGCTGGATGTCAAAGCGAGATAAGAACTGATGGGAGGTGTCCCATCGACAGTTCTGACAGATTGAGTGATGGGTTGACGCTTGTATCTGATGAGTTCCTGAAGATGATGAGAGACGTCCCTTGATGCTCCTATTACTTCCCCCAATGAAAGAGTCATAGGGGTAGCCAGAATGCGATCCACAATAGCCTTTGGGTCTGCCGATTGAGATAATGGTGAGGTCATGGCAGCAGGGGCCTTGGGTTTCCTCCCCTTGTCTGCAGGGGACTCAGAGGCCTGTTGCGAAGGTTTATTGATGGATTCATCTTCCATGATGGCATCATCATCATTCCCATCAAAGCCACGACGATGGACATCGACAGGAACAAAGACAGGGGCTTTGGGCGCAGTGACATTGACAGGTGGCTGTGCGACAGGTGTCGGATAAGATTGATTTGATGGCTGATGGATAGGGGCTGATGGGCGATCAAATTGTGGGGCTGATAGGCGATCAGAGTGTGGGGCTGATGGTGGCTGAGGCTGATTGGCAGGTGTCGATGAGGTAGATTGCTTCGGAAATTCCTTCTCTTTGCCCTTCCCATGGTTCCGAGGTGGGAGGAGCACTCCATCGAAGACTTCCCTTCGCTTATCCTTCGAGATTTTCGCATTTCTTTCTGCAGCAGCAACAATAGCGTCATCCTCTAACTCATAGATCTCTGCTCCAAGAAATTCATCGGCTTCTTCATGGATAACAAAGTGGACACTACTGGAGGATTGGGTCGGCTTCACAGATCTCTCATAAGCCTGCAAGATCGTTTCATCACCATTCCTGTAGATGCGCTGCCCATTGGGATATATGACGCGATGGTTGTCATCTCTAGCCAAAGAACCCTTCTTGATAAGATCATTGATCGCATCGCAGGTGTCTAGGCCATGTCCAGTGACTCCACAGCCAAAGCAGACGATGGGCTTCCTCTGGGGGCGTGCCTGGGATGAATTCGGACTGACAGGGGGCGCAGTGGAGCTAGGAACAGGGGCGGAGTGGAGTGCTGGGGGACGAATCACCTTTGCAGCATCGGGATCCATCTTGATGGCTCGATAATAGAGCAATGAGTAATCTGGATCGTTTAAGGACATACGAGATAAGGATTTTATCAGGGTTTCGACCTCATCCTGCTTCTGAGCCATGCTTCCCTCCCTCTCCAGTGTCTCCAAGTTTCTCCTGGCTTCCTGGGGTGGTAGAAGCGGTCGGACACTCCCTCCCCTCGCATCATGCTGCTGTGGAGGGATATTCTCCTTCTCTGAAAGACTGGATATGGATCGAGGACCGAGGAGGTCAAGGTCATCTGCATCGAACCGATCTCGACGCAGCACCTCTTCTGCAGCTCTACAGACTTCGTCATAGGGGAAAGGTATGCTGACATCGAGGTTGGGATCCTTCTGCTTCAGTCTACCCTCTACAGAGCTTCGAAACAGAGGAGAAAGTCCAGCCCAGAAGTAGCGATCATGTTCGTGTTCAGTGAGCTTTCCCTTGTGCTTCATCCAGCCTCCAACTCGAGTGAACTCTCGGTTATAGGCTCGGAAATCGTGCAGGGACATGATGGGCTGATTCCTGAATCGCAGTACAAGGGATTTCAGGTCCCTTTCGAAGAACCTTTCATCGAAGATGTCGGCATCGAAGTAGCGAAGCAAACTGGCCTTCAATCTGGCCCAGTTGGGGGTATGGAAGTGAGGCATTCCTTCGATGATCTCTCTGACACGAGTATTACAGTATGGGAGGATTGAGGCGACCATATCCTGGTCCGAAGTGACATTATGGAAGGCACAGAGTCGCTCATAGTGGTCAAGGAAGGTTCGAACTCGAGAGCAGTCGCCCTGGAAGAGTTCTGGGGAAGATTTGGTTCCAAGAAGTGGCATAGTGAGTACAGAACGAGCAGAATTAACAGATGCAGCTGCCTGAGCTTGCACTGGCATAAGTGGGTTCGCAGTGGTCGAAGACATGGTGGGAAAGTATGGGGATTATTCCGAGGGGAATTGGCGGTCGAAAAGGCGAGTTGCGACGAGGTGGAATGGATGGTTATTGGCGATGATGAAGATTTCGATAGGGCAGACGATGTAGGAGTCGTTTACGAAGAAAATGAGATGGATTTCGAGCCAAATGTAACCACCCCTCGCGGTGGGCTCCAGATGTGAGTCGACGTGTGGATCTATGGTGAAAACACCAAAAAAAACCCAACACAAAGACAAATGCCGAGTCGGTGGTTTACCTTCGCGGACTTTGGCTCGAGGGATCGGTTACAGCGAAGTGGGGGGAGGGGTTCTGCACACCTAGATGACTAGGGCAGAAGGGAAGGTGCTCCTGACGAGAGGGGAGCAGGGGAACGACAGAAAAGCGAAGATATACAGGCTACTCGGAGCCTGGAAGCGACGTAAGATGACGAAGAATGACAGTAAATAGACCCTTAATGGAGCCTCAGATACTGCAAGAATAAGGATGATGAAGAAGGGCCTTAAAGCGACGACAGTAAGGCAGATAACGACGATAATGATTGGGCAATAGTCTCACTACAAAGGGGACGGTATCCTATGCAGGGGGGCTACTTGCTTGTGTGTATGTGTGTGTTGCTGCGACGTATTGGTACTTATATACAAAAGGTAGCGCAGCCTGAAGTAAATAGAGGGAAACACTTTGTAAGGGGTTTGTAAGCGATTGGTAAGAGGATTGGTAAAGGATTGGTAAGGCCGAGCAAGGCTGAGTAAGGACAGTAAGCGATTGGTAAGTAAAATCAGTCAGCATGACGAAGAATATCACAAATCATTTGAAATAGAATGAGTCATTAAGGAACGGATGAATAATGCGACAGAAAGGGGGATGAGTAAGCGCACTGGTCACTGCTGAATAAGGGGGTATGACTGCAAATGAGTCACTCTGACTCCTAGATCTGAGATCCAGATTCATTGGGGCGATATGCTGCGTGTCCGAAAGAAGAACTGTGGGGATTTCTGCCAGGGGCCAACTTTGGGGGTCTCCAGGGTAGTCAGGGCTTAGGATTTCGCAACTTTCCCCCCTCTCTCCTCTCTGCAAAGCGACCTGTACCAGGTGCAACTAGTGCTCTGGAGGGCATGAGGAGGAGGAGGGGCCGTCTTCTCCAATGAGGGCAGGGAGAAGTGCCTCAAAATCGTCATGAATGCGATCAGATAGTGTAGATGATAGTAATTGGTACTGGAGCTGTCGCAATTTTGGGAGAACGAAAGACGAGATCGAGAGATAGACGTTGCAGGGGGCAGGAAGGAAAAATCCATAATCCTTTTCGACTGGAGAGACCGAAACAACCACATAAGACCTTTCAAGCCTGACGACAGACTTGAGGCGACCAAAGAACGTCTTCCTCGACGTCAGACTGACGAGAAGAATGCGCTGTCCCAAAGCGATAGGATGGGAGGTCATTGACGAGGGAGGGATGAACCAGGAGGCTTCGGGGCGAGAGCTAGTGGGGATTCCTGGCAAGTACTCGTAGTTATTCTCCCTAGCAAAGGACACGAGCGAAGAGACGGTCGAGGAGGTGGCCATTACGATAAATATTGGCGAAATGGGCGTTTGTTGGTAGAAATGATGCAGAAAATCGTGGAGTGCGCAGATCGTTACCAAATTTGGTAGGCAGGATGGCGTGGTCGAGAGCTTCCTGTGAGCGTGGGAATGGTGTCGATATCTTTAGAATTGACGGAGATATTCGAAAAATCGGAATGCCGTAAACTAGCGCTCAAAAAGTTTTTTCGGGCGCTTGAGCGGTTTCTTCCCTAACGTTAAGGATGGTTCTTGTGCGATGGATGACTGCTGGCAATATCAGTCATTCTTCGCATTAGGGCTAGGCTTCTCCGTTCTCCGTTCTTCATCATTCAGCTTCTGAGTCCATGCTCACGTCGCCAAACACCTTTGGTGCGTGACAGCGCGTAGACGTGCCTTCTCCCGTGGTGCTTCTAACACACTGTGCAGACTCAGAGTCTGCGTGCGAAACGTGTGACGACGAGCACCCACCCAGGTTTGTTAAGCCATCGCGTTGTTGCCATGCATTGTCTTGAAGCTTTGTAGGGTGACGGTACCATCGATGACCAATAGACCTCGTCACTGGACTAAGAATATGTTGTTAGTGAGGTGCAAACAACTACTCGAAGACAGACTTACGGTCGGTGGATAGCTAGTAGACTTCGTTTCCGGTGAGGACTTGGCTAATTGCATGATGAGCGTCATGTGACCTTATCTAGATCGACCTGGAAGCTGTGTGGCTTAATCGGGAAGGCGAAGGCTCACCAGTAGCGCCGCTCACGCTCACTAGTACTCAGTACTCGGTGCTCAACAAATGCCGCTTTACTACTTGCCACTATGAGACCATGACGTTAAATTGAACGCAACGGATCCGATAACAGCGTACCGGGAATGGACACTCGCATCAAGGGAGAATAAGTTAAGTAGTTGGGGTACCATCAGGTACGTAAGATGCCTTGCCTTCTGGTTGAGGCTGGCGCAAGTCGGTGTTGCTACGTGGTGTTACATGCTTCATTCCTCATGGATTCGTAGGCTAGTGTTGGTAAGTCTCTTTCCTCTCCTTCCACGTCGGCCTCTTGACCACCATCCTTGTTTTCCCAGCTACTACTGGTAGTATATCATCGTGTAATGCTCGTGGGCTGTGAGACGTTGCCAGTCAGCGGGGATGATGATATGTTATGTCTTCGCAGGCAAGTATTCAACTATACTCCTCAGCGGCAACTTGGGCTCATTGCGTGCAGGGTGTATTCCTCAAGTGCAATGCTGCCGTTTCGCAGCGACGACGTGTTCATTTCTCACTCACGGTCTTCCAGTGATGTGTCGGAGCAGGAGGTCAGGCATCTATTCAGTGGGGTTACTCCCGCTAATCCCGGCACATAGGAGCTATCGGACGTACTCGTATACTCGGGCTTGTCAAACGGAGTGTCGTTGCACGTGATAAGCAAGGTGAATATTAGCGCATCCAATTTTCTATTTTTCTCGAAGCTAAATATTGTGGATGTATCATATAGGAACCTGTCAGACCGACATCACGCCATCACATGTCCATGTCTCTACTGTCATTAACCATGTCACTTTTTTTTCCATTCCCTTTGCGTCTTGGTCCTCGAATCTCGCTCTCACTGCACACCGGTCAACCCTAGCTGCACTCCCGCGAAGTTGCCTCATACGAATGGATGAGCTTTCTTTACAAGATGCTAATCCCTCAAGCAACCAAGGTAAATACATTGCATCTGAGAAGGGACGCCTACTAACTCATGTTTGCTTAGGCAAAAACCCATGTCCGCTACAGCCGATTCCAAGGTTCTACTTCCCTCCCATACCTGGCGCTCGTCCAGATTCTCCCTACCCCATCGGTGATTATTCTACCACCATCGCTGTGCCTGCTGCTCCCAATATCAATGGTTCAGCCTGGGGAGTTTCTTATGACACTGTCCATCCCATGTCGTTTACGGCTCTTCTCGAAAGCTCCCTCGATGTGCCCACCACCTTTCCTAATCAAAGTCTTGTGGATCCGGGTGGCACAACGAACGTTTCTGGAGGACAACTTGCTGTCCCCATTACCCCATGTGGAGGAAGCGATAACCCACAGGAGAGCTTGAGCGCTAGCTTGCCAATGGAAGGTCTTCATGAGGGTACAGCAGCAGTGGAAGGACGCCCCACCAACGCCGCTCAAGATGCGCCTACACCAGATCATCACTCCGGATTGTCGACTGAAGCCAGAGTTCCCCCGGAGATTCTCAATACAACAGCAATGGAAGGGACCCGAGATGCGGCTGCGCCTGATGTCTGTCGTTCTGGACTGTCTGCTGTGGCTGGCGACCCACCGCCGGCTCTCAATGATGCAAGTTGGAAGTCCCGGAACCCCGGGAAGCTGGTTATTCCTCCCCGTAGTTCAGAGAAGTTGGATGCTGTTCAAAGGGCGGCAAGGAAAGTCGCTGCGGAGCAGAGGCGAGCGAAACAGCAGGCCATATCCGATGCAGTGGCTGAGCTCCTGGAGGAACAGGAAACACGCATCAATGAAATAGCGAAAGCCCACAGCGTCTTGCCAGAGAAAGTTAGGCTGTTGATTACTGGGGAGACTCATTACAGGAAGAGGCGAGAAGAATCGCTGGCAAACGCGCTCGTCCGCATCAAGGCACGTCAAGTAAATTCAGGTAGGATGAATAGTTTTCGATCCTTGGTGGTACCTACGTGTTATCAGATCTTCCATGTGGTCAAAAATTCCAACTGAAGGAGCTGCAAGAGATGGTCGCAAATGACCCAGACCTGCAGAACCTCGATGAAGAGACGAAGCAGAGGTATCTTGGTGAGCTCAAGGAGTCTCGCTCTTGCAAGGCTATAGGCATTCGAAGCACCAACACCGCGGCATCCCGTGATGTCCAGGCCACCCTGAAGAAGATTTACGGAGAGGTAGGTTTGGCTATATGCATACTCTTACCCTACTGACATGCCGATGATGGCAATAGCTTCAGGCCCTCGCATATTGCACTGGTATCTACGCTTGTATGTTTGTGACTCGTGGTCATGTCTACGACATGCACGCCACAACTTGGTTGGGAACGGATAACATCATGGACTTCTGGGAGGATCGGATGAAGTTCAGCCCCGACTACATTATCAAACAACTCGAACTGTGGGCGTGTAATGAAGAAAAGAGTGAGTCATCTTTTCTGATACACTCCACCTTATGACATTGCTAACTACCACCCAGATATCGAAGCTCGCGACTCCCTTGAGAACATGCAGAAGCAAGCAAAAAATGGGTTGGACTCGGGCTTCAGTATATCCGCCATATATGTCCTATCGAAGATCTATTAAACCGTGACCACAGGTTCCATCACCAAGCACCTTCGTCAAGAGAAGGCCATCCGACTTCGATTCGCAAATTTCGAGCAGATCAAGTACAAGTTCGGCATCAGCTATGAAGGCTGGCCCGATGGGATTCCGTTCTCCAGTCCTTACAAGATACAAACTGTAGACGAAATCTGCCACTTGCGGGATGCGATAAGGGACGACTCTTTCCGATGGGTGAAAATGACTGCGACCCAACACCACGAATATCGCAAGCAGGTTGATGCAAGGCGTGAAGCTGGTGAGACGGTCAGTGTGCCCCGTCAGGGCCGATCCGACAAGGGAAAGAAGCGCAAGGCTCTCAACGACGAGAACGCTCCGCAAGCATCCAAGAAAACTTGTAGGAGTCGAGCGCAGACCACACCGAAGAGCCGGGAGATTATCACAACATCGGATGAGGAGTCGGATGGTGGAGAGCGTGTTTGATTGAGTTTTATGGCAGGGTTTGTCCATCTACGAACTACAAATTTCGATTTTTCTCTCGGTACACAAGTACCAGCATACGCGCATCTTATCTGCATCTGAAATGTGTTGAAACCTTCGAAATACTGATAGTAATTCACTCGAGACGTTGTGCTACAGGGTCGTCAGGCACGGGGCCATGCCCATGTCATGAGATATTGAATATTATTTGTACTGGCAGGGGCACGGTGATGGCGGGAATGCACACAGCCATGCCAAAGTCATGGAATATCGAACAATATTCGTACGGGACCTTAGTAATTAGCCTACAAGTGAATGTGGTATTACATCTGAAGGGCGGGAACGATCAATTATCTAGATTTATTTGTACTGGGCGGAATAGGGGCGGCGATGGCGGGAGGGCGCACAGCCATACCGACATCGCAATATCGACTATTATTCGACCTAATTGGCCTACGGGTGCATGTAGTGTTACATCCGAAGGGCGGGAGTGATCAATTATTTGGGCTGGGTGGAATAGGGGGGGGGTGGGAATGGCGGGAGGGCACACAGCCACCCGACGTCACATGATATTGGTCATTACTCATACCAGGTAAGTGTAGTACTACGTCCGAAGGGCGGGACACGATCAATTATTTAGATTTATTCCTACTATAGGGCGGGATAGGGAGGCGGGAATGGCGGGAGGGCACACAGCCACCCGACGTCATGTGATATTGGTCATTATTCATACCAGGTAAATGTAGTACTACGTCCGAAGGGCGGGACACAATCAATTATTTAGATTTATTTGTACTAGAGGGTGGGATAGGGAGGTGGGAATGGCGGGAGGGCACACAGCCACCCAACGTCATTGCAATATCGAGTAATATTCGTACTGGACTTAATTAGCCTATGGGTGATTAGAGTATTACATCTGAAGGGCGGGAAACGATCAATTATTTAGATTTATTCGTACTATGGCGGGATAGGGGGGTGGGAATGGCAGGAGGGCACACAGCCACACGGCCGGTGGCAGTTGACACAACAAGTAATTGGTGATTATTCGTACTGGACCTATTAGCACCACCACCAACATTTTCGTACCTATTTTTTTTCATGTTTATTCGTACTAGATACTGGCTTTTTTCATGTTTATTCATACTGGCAGGGAATGAAGGCAAACCAGTCAAATTAGACTGACACACCCATCATGACTGTAAGTCTAATAAAAGTCATTAAGTGGGAACATCAGGTGTAGGATAGGATAGGATTAGCTGACTACGTTACAAAAGGTAACTCAGGTATCTGGTCCGCTTTTTTGATTACATAAGCACATATGGCAGGTGGAGTGGCTGTGCCAAAAAAAGCAGAGACTCGCAAAAATTTTAGTATTCCACTCATATCTAATCTAAAAAACAAGATCTCGCTGATGTAATCATATTGCCGTGATCCTCTCGTCTCAGGCTACAACTTTCATTTTCAGTGTGGCTGTGCTTTTTGATTAGATAAGCACACACTGCAGGTGGAGTGGCTGTGCAAAAAAAGAAAAGACTCGCGAAAATTTTAGTATTTCACTCATATCTAATCTAAAAAACAAGATCTCGCTGATGTAATCATATTGCTGTGATCCTCTCGTCCCAGGCTACAACTTTTGTTTTGGTGTGGCTGTGCAGTTTCCCACCCCTGTGGCTGTGTGAACCTCTCACTAAGTGGCTGTGTGAACCCCTCTCTCTGTGGCTGTGAATCACCCCTCACTCAGTGGCTGTGTCAACCTATAGGGCAGGGGCAGTGGGAATGCACACAGCCACATTGCTGTGACAGTTATCACATCAGGGACAGTATGATTATTGGTGATTATTGGTACTGGACTGACACACTAGCAACTATGTCTTGGTACCTACTTTTTTTCATATTTATTCATGCTAGATACTGGATTTTTCCATGTTTATTCATACTGGCAGGAAAAGAAGCCAAACTGGTCAAATTAGACTGACACACCTGTCACAACAGTAAATCTAATAAAAGCCATTAAGTGGGAACCTCAGGTGTGTGAGCCACTTCGTCCCTGGGAGGTCTTCCCTCCAGAGCCAGTGTCACGCACCAAAGGTGTTTGGCGACGTGAGCATGGACTCGGAAGCTGAATAGTGAAGAACGGAGAATGGAGAAGCCTAGCCCTAATGTGAAGAATGACTGATATTGCCAGCAGTCATCCATCGCACAAGAACCATCCTTAACGTTAGGGAAGAAACCGCTCGAGCGCCCAAAAAAACTTTTTGAGCGCTAGTTTACGGCATTCCGATTTTTCGAATATCTCCGTCAATTCTAAAGATATCGATACCATTCCCACGCTCACAGGAAGCTCTCGACCACGCCATCCTGCCTACCAAATTTGGTAACGATCTGCGCACTCCACGATTTTCCGCATCATTTCTACCAACGAATGCCCATTTCACCAATATTTATCGTAATGGCCACCTCCTCGACCGTCTCTTCGCTTGTGTCCTTTGCTAGGGAGAATAACTACGAGTACTTGCCAGGAATCCCCACTAGCTCTCGCCCCAAAGCCTCCTGGTTCATCCCTCCCTCGTCCATGACCTCCCATCCTATCGCTCTGGGACAGCGCGTTCTTCTCGTCAGTCTGACGTCGAGGAAGACATTCTTTGGTCGCCTCAAGTCTGTCGTCAGGCTTGAGAGGTCTTATGTGGTTGTTTCGGTCTCTCCAGTCGAAAAGGATTATGGATTTTTCCTTCCTGCCCCCTGCAACGTCTATCTCTCAATCTCGTCTTTCGTTCTCCCAAAATTGCGACAGCTGCAGTACCAACTACAGTAGAAGTTGTCATAGTGCATGATTTCATAGTGCATAATTCTCATTTTGCATCAGCAAAGCCCACTTCCCATGTTGGTTAAGGGTAAAATTGCGTATTGCATAATGCGTACTATTCTGGGCAGGGTTATGCATCATTGGCACGCCACAGAGTATGTGTTGGCCAAATGTTATACATGGTTTAGAGGGTTGAATGTTATTAGTGGGCAGACAAAAAGTGCTAGAGGTTCACACTGAAGAATGGAGGACATTTTCATAGGAATGTCTGACTATCTGCCTTGTATTCCTACTATGCCTGCTGACCGAAACCCTCTGGAGCCAAAGCAAAAGCCCCATACACATCATGCACCTTACAAACCTCACAAGGGCATTCAAGACAAAAATCTGCTGAGGACATCTGCTCATGCTACCCAACCAGTGAAGCATGTCAACCTCACCCTCCAGGATTGGTTGACTGTGTTCTCGTACATTGACGAACACCCAGCTGGTATATCACAAGATGCTATTGTTCAGGTTGCGGTGCCAGGAGCAAGCAATATTGTGGCAGACAACACTGGGGTGGCGGTTTGTTGGCAACAGACTGTCACGTTAATGATTAGTCATACCCTGTCACACTTGTCACACCATGCTCGAAATGCATCTTTCTAATAATGCATCACTATAAGGCCCTTCCCGACATTATGCACTATGAGAACTTCTACTGTACTCTCATCTACTCTATCTGATCGCATTCATGATGATTTTGAGGCACTTCTCCCTGCCCTCATTGGAGAAGACGGCCCCTCCTCCTCCTCATGCCCTCCAGAGCACTAGTTGCACCTGGTACAGGTCGCTTTGCAGAGAGGAGAGAGGGCGGAAAAGTTGCGAAATCCTAAGCCCTGACTACCCTGGAGACCCCCAAAGTTGGCCCCTGGCAGAAATCCCCACAGTTCTTCTTTCGGACGCGCAGCATATCGCCCCAATGAATCTGGATCTCAGATCTAGGAGTCAGAGTGACTCATTTGCAGTCATGCCCCCTTATTCAGCAGTGACCAGTGCGCTTACTCATCCCCCTTTCTGTCGCATTATTCATCCGTTCCTTAATGACTCATTCTATTTCAAATGATTTGTGATATTCTTCGTCATGCTGACTGATTTTACTTACCAATCGCTTACTGTCCTTACTCAGCCTTGCTCAGCCTTACCAATCCTTTACCAATCCTCTTACCAATCGCTTACAAACCCCTTACAAAGTGTTTCCCTCTATTTACTTCAGGCTGCGCTACCTTTAGTATATAAGTACCAATACGTCGCAGCAAGCAGCAAGCAAGTAGCCCCCCCTGCATAGGATACCGTCCCCTTTGTAGAGAGACTATTGCCCAATCATTATCGACGTTATCTGCCTTATTGTCATCGCTTTAAGGCCCTTCATTATCTTCTTTATCCTTGCAGTATCTGAGGCTCCATTAAGGGTCTATTTACTGTCATTCTTCATCACTTTACGTCGCTTCTAGGCTCCGAGTAGCCTAAATATCTTCGCTTTTCAGTCATTCCCCTGCTCCCCCTTCGTCAGGAGCACCTTTCCCTTCTGCCCTAGTCTTCTAGTGTGCAGAACCCCTCCCCATTTCGCTGTAACCGATCCCTCGAGCCAAAGTCCGCACAGGTAAACCACCAACTCAGCATTTGTCTTTGTGTTGGGTTTTTTTGGTGTTTTCGCCATAGATCCACACGTCGACTCACACTGCGAGAAAGGAAGCGATACTCACATATTTAGGACGAGGTACATGTGACAAACAGCCCACGATATGAAACGGAGAGCTGCATTCAGAAGGGTACACAGTAAACATCATACGTACTTGAGACAAATGAAATTCGGTACGCGGACTTGGAAGACAGGTCGAAGTAGAGAACGAAAAGCACACTACCTACGCTGGGAAGAAACCTGATTCATCCTCGGAAGAGTTAATGTCGGCATTTTCTTTTTTCGTAGCCCGTCTTACGTGGAAACCTATGTCGTGCAGGGGATGTGTGATTTGTGGAGACGGATGCATGACGTGGGTACACACGTTGCGCACTGCAGAAGCTGTTGACGAACATGTTGCCGACGAAGGAGAACTGTTAACTCAAGGATGAGGGAAGAGTGACACCGAAGACGCTGAGAACGTACTCGTCCGTCGTAGGTGGGACCTTATGTTTTCCGAGAGCTGATACACGGTCTACGTCTGTGACGATGTTTTTAACGTCGATAGTCATACCACCCGTGGACACGACATTTTTAATGACACCAAAGAACTGCACGAGAGAGTTGCGTGGAAAAGATGAAATGTTGTAGGAGGGGAGGAGGTCGTCTTCGAAGCTGCATCTGACATTAGTTTCAGAGGGATGGAAAAAGCGGTAGTCACAGGAATGCGCACATCAATTTAGATGACATCTTCCCATCCCACACATAGTCCGAACATGATACAGAGATAGAATTATGACGACCGTCGTCATGGGAAGCAAAAGAGGATGTCACCCGACCAAGACCGAGGACAAAAGCTGCGGTCCACTGAGGGAGAATAAATTCGTATACGTCGCAGGAAGGGTCTCCAGGGAGAGGAACAAAGTACATAGCTTCCAGAAGTCCTCGTTCACAGGCAGCTGCGGAGGGTAGGTAGGCCTTGCCCACGACGAAAACTACACTGTGATCAGCGATGACGGCATCACTGAACACACCCTCCACAATGATTTCGGCCTGCAATGAATTACCAGCGGAAGCATGGATGGCGGTGTCGTAGCACGTATAACAACTGTTAGACACGGAACCAGGCTTGAGGGAGGGTACACGACAGCCGCCAGAAACACAGAAGAAGCCAAACACAATCAAGGACGACATGTGGGTGCAGTATTCGTGAGGCGCCATTGGAGATACCTCTTTTAAGATGACAATGACCAAGTCCGTTGAATGACGTCACCACTGACACTGGAGTACAAATAACAAATTCATTTCAAAATGTAGACAGTGCCCACTACACGACGATCGACCACACAATGCGAATTAGACTACGGCATTACGCTCGCTTACCCTTACCACGACCCCTGCTCGGTGGTATGACGATGGTTGCAGAACCATCAGTAGGAGTCACAGAACACGACGCCGAGCGAGGACTAGCATGTGTTGCAGTGGTAGAGGATGCTAAGTCACAGCGATCGTCGCTGGCGGATGCAGGGGGCGGAGGGGATGGTACTTCATGAGCCTTCCCCCCTTGCATAGATGTCCCAACGCCTTCCTCTCTGTGACTGTGAGAATGCAAGACACAAAGTACTATTTGACTTACTCGTGCTTCGGTACCACCGCCATGAATTTCCGTCGTTTCGAAGGAGGTGAGGAGGAGGTTGCAGTATTCAACCTGGTATCCACCACACCAACATTACGTGCGATACTCTCTAACTCCACCTGCAACCCCCCTGTCGATGCAACATCGGAAAAGCGTCCAACATAAAAAACCACGGTATTCTGATTGGGCAGGGGAGTTTTGCTCCAACGCGGGCGTGCAGTATCAAACACACAACTGCAGGGAATATTAAGCTTCGAACGCGAGAAAGAAAACAGATGCACGAAACGGTAGAGGTCATTCTCGTATCATGAACATAATCAGTGGAAACGACATCAAATGCTTTCGATGTACCGTCGGACAGGGTCTTTGGGGGGGCAGTAACGGACCCCAGACCAACGACCATGGGATGTGGAAAGTCGGGAATGTGGTGTTCGTACTCGTCTGAGGTGGCATCCCCAGGAACTGCCGCCACATAAATACCCTCAAGGAGAATGGGATCGCCTGGGATATTGGTGGGTACCGCGACCTTCGCTGATACGAAAGCCACTGTATTATCAGCGAGTACGACATCATTATATGGACTGTAGACACGTAGCATAGCAGGAAGGACCGCCCCGGAGGTGCATTGAATAGTAGTGTGGTAGACGCAGTGATATGTTGCAGTGGATGAGCCAGCCCTAACAGTTCTCATGCGCTCCCCACTGGCCAAACCGAAGAAGCCGAATACTATGGTCACAGACATAGCAAACGAACAGGAGGGAAGAATGCGACAGCACCAAACTATGGGGAGTGAAATATATATGCCCCACCTACGGCGAAATATGTTGCCAAATGAGAAAGAGGAGTTACACCACGACAGCATGAAGAGGAACTTGATCGAGATCGGCGTTCCGAGGAATGACGGCGGCGTAGATGAGCGCACAACTTCGATCAAAGCTGCAGGCCTCCAGAACCACAGTTGCGAAGGTAAGAGGAAGACACGCATTGACGCTGGGTGTGTCCTACCCAATGCGCAGCCACGAAAACATTCGGCAGACGAACGAATGGGGGGGTTCACCAAGTCAGCACTATGAAGTCAGGACAGAGTACAAACAACACACAGGGGTCTCACATGGGAATGTCGCAGTTACACCACAACACGGAAACTTCATCATGGCGCAGGTCGATGTTGGAGATCCACGTTGACACCGCCCACAATGACGGCATACAACACGCCCCCTGTTGAGGAAAACATATGGGAAACAGCGAACGGGCCAGGGCACAAACAACCGCCTACAGATCCGAACAAACAACCGAACACAGATACGTGTCATATGGATAATATAGTGGTAATAAACTGAATGTCTTGACATCTGGTCACCTGAGTGGTTGAAATACTGAAATAAACTGGATGCTCAACTCTCTGACAAACTGCTCGTCTGAAATAAACTGGATGTCTGACCATCCTGGAAAACTGTTGGTCTGATCTCAGAAATGTCCATTTCTGACTGACTGGCAAACTGGCAAACTGAGAATTTCTGAAAATGTCTGAGAATTTCTGAAAAATTCTGAGAATGTCTGATATCAGATTTTTCCAGACCATAAGTTTTTTTCAGACTGTCAGATTTTTTGCCATCTTGCTGATGCAGTTGGCACAGTGACAAATATCACGGTGCATAGTGGCTATATATTCACACTTGCATTCCTTTCGCATCTAGGACGTCGTCTGTCCCACGCTCAAATAGACGCGACGGGAATGTGGACACAACTGTGGTGCAGATGGCTAACTCCTCGTGGCTGAAGTGACCCGTCAGACGGCGATGGACCTTTGCATTGCATGTGCTACAACCATTATATATTTCATTTAGTGTACAGAAGACCAGGACATCAGTTGGACGCCTGCACCGACATAACTGACATGTTGACTTCAAGGTAAGTTGCTCGCCCCATCCTTGATAGCCAACTCATGACACAGGTGACCATTTGTCAGAAAAAAATTACGTCCATTGCAATGACGTATTATTTTTACGCGATGATAGTGAGATTGCGATGAGATTATCACAAGATAGCGGAGTTGCAAATTCGTCGCAAGCACAATTGCCATGCCTTCGACTTCGAAAATCAACCACCTGCCTACCGCCGTCGTCTTTCCTCTCTGTAATACTCACCATCTGTATTATTTTACACGGGCTCCGTTCTCGCCCTCTATTATGCCTCCCCAAAAACTAACTGTAGCATGCGAATCCTGTGGAAAGCCCTTCAAATTAACTGGAATCGGACCTCATCGCAAATCGTGCATCAAAAAACACCGCAGGGAGCAGGAAGACCTTACATATTTGGGTTCAATTCGTGAAGGTAGCACGCTGTTACTATCGAGTTCGTGATTATTTCTTTTTTCATTAATTTTATTCACAGCCGTTTCGTCAACGAGTGGCTCGCATGGGCCGTCCGAAGTCGGTGGCTCAGTGGTAGGATCAAGCACCTTGCTGGGTGCTGATGCGCACCACGATGGTAAGTTTGATTATTATTTTAGCTGTAACATTGAGTCGATTTGCCTCTTTTGCAGATACTGGCGAGATTTGGCCCATACACACCGACCCGGATCCGACCACTATGAACATAGCTGACAATTCGGAAGCGAACGGTAAGTACTCGTTTCTACTAGTGATAGGTTTCTGATTGGCGATCCAGTTGCTGGCGGGGTCGCTGCCAACAACGTCGATGACATTCGTGTCGAGTACCATCCAAACGCCGGTATACCTCCTCAAGAGATACCATTCGCCAAGTTCGCTCGAGGCCACCGGCCGAGAGCATACAAGCCCGATGTGTCCACCGACCCATGGTACCCGTTCCGGTCATGTCTCGACTTCGAATTTGCCGAACTAGCTCTCGAGGCGGCTCTTAACAAAGAGCAGGTGAATCGGCTTCTCCGTTTGATGAAATCTATTCGCAGCGCAGGCAAGGTCTTCACTCTGAACGAGTACAACGATCTTCAAAGCACCTGGCGGGCCGCCTCGCACCGCATGACGGCAGTAAGTTAACTTAATCGTTGAGTGGCATCTATTGATCACGCCTAGTCTAGTTTACGAAGGAAGTAGTGTGTATAAATAGCATGGATGGCGAGCCGCAAGAGTTTACCATGTATTATCGTTCACTGTGGGATTGGGCGTGCGGCCTACTTAAACATCCCTCCATCGGACCGCACTTCGTTTTTGACGCACAGCATCTTTTCAAGTTCGACGGCTCGTCTTTTATTCGTTTCATCGACGAGCCGTGGACGGCTAACGAGTTCTGGAACATACAAGTATGTTTGTATGAGTAGACTATTCCAAATCATCACCTCGTTCTTTCAGAGCCGACTGCCTCCTGACGGAAAAGTTCTCCCGTTCATTTTGTATGCTGACAAGGCGAAGCTATCGTCCTTTGGGCGGCAAAAAGGTTATCCCGTCGTTGCCCGCCTTGCTAACCTCCCCGTGTCAATTCGGAATGGTGAAGGTATCGGAGGTGGTCGGGTCGTTGGTTGGCTGCCGATCATATGTGTTCGTTTGTTCGTCACTCTCTTCTAGCGTTAACAATGACTATCATGTGCGCTAATATAATAGGTAAAGGAGACAAAGGAGCACTCTGGCAAAACGCGGTTTGCAAATTTCAAGAACGCTGTCTGGCACGAGTCTTTTAGAAAACTTCTACAGACAATAGAGAAAGAGTCACAAACGGGTTGCTGGGTAAACTGCTGGGATGGCATCCCTCGTCGCTTTTTCCCCATTGTCCTCATCTTGTCTGCTGATTATGAAGAACAGTACGTTGGCATGCTTGTATCGTCACATACCGCACTAATATTGTGCACATCTAGGGCAGTCATGGCACTCATACGTGGTGTCAAATCCAACTTTCCCTGTCCCATCTGTCTCATCCCCCGTGACCATATATCAGATTTTCCTGCTCAATGCGAACTACGAACCACTGAGAACGTTCTGAAGGTACTGGAGGACGCTCGCTCACAAGATACTCAAGAGAAAAAGGAACAGATCTTGATACAACAAGGTCTGCGTGATGTTGATGTAAGTGCCCGTTCTATCACTTTCGCTTAGACCTTCTAATATTTGTAGAGTGCATTCACGGTTGTCGCGAACACAGATGTCTATCGCGCCCTAAGTTGGGACCAACTGCATGCCAACTTTTCAGGGAAGTTCGGCGATCACTTGTGGACTGAACTTCTTAGGATCCTTGACAAGGCCGGACGTCAAACTATGGCTACGGTGGAGAAGAAGTAGGTGTTGTCCTATTGTGCAGTGCTGGTCCACTGATAATTTACTAGTTTTAGTATGATGCCACGCTGGCATACGTTGAACCATTTTGACGAAGCCTTATCAATCTCCTACACTGACGGCCAGAAGTTCGAAGACTTATCAAAGGTACGCATACAGTGTAGGGTTTATAAACTATGATATATCCCAATCAGATAGTAGTGTTCGCATGTCACGACGTGTTGCCACAGAATACGGAGAAGGAGGGCTACCTCTTACTCCGTTGTTTACGAGCGTACATCGAATTTGACTTATACACAACGCTTGAACTACATACGACGCATACGATTGCCGCAGGGCGGGAGGCACTGTCAACTTTCAACGCGTTGATGCAGGTTAGTTCATAGCTAAATAGCTACGAGTTAACATATTCTAATCACTATCATACCAGAAATTCGCTCAAAAAACTGATAACACGAAGAAGAATTGGAACTTCCCGAAGAACCATATGCGTATGCATGCATTCGACGACATCGAAGCCAAGGGCGTTACTCGCAATTTCAATACTATGCCAAACGAGAAGATGCATGGCCCCTTGAAGGAGAAATACCAAAAGCGTACCAACTTTAAGAACGTTGCTCAGCAGGTGGGCCATTAACAATCGCTAGGTTGTTGGCGTACAGTAATCTCTTACACCGTAGATTCTTGATGTCGATCACCTCGAAGCGGTTTCGGAACTTATTCGCTGCAGGATTACCGACTACGATGTATACTTGTCGAGCATGGAAACCGCTATGCGAAGCTCTGGAGGTAATGACGTCGATGACGTCGAGCAGGAAGACTTCTTCCACGTCAGGTTAGGCAGTAGGGTAAAACAGCCTTTAGCTTTGGGAGCCATCGAGCAGAGGAGCACCACTGACAAGGCATTCACGCGATTCCGGGCAAAGCTAAATGAATTACTCAACAGGCATTTTGAGATTACAGGGAAACCTCTCCCGGGCGGCAAGCACATCCAATTCCAAGTGGATAGCGAGGTATGTGACTTCAGCCCCGTCTTTATTAATGATCAGGTTTCTAAGTATTGACGAAGATTACAGAATACCGATACATCAAAGTCAATTTTGAGTCTACGACTGATTGGTGTCAGTACACGGATCATTTACGGTGTAACCCAAGTTTCCATGGACATAGCCACTATGACTGTGTTCTTCTCAAGACGGCGCAGCGAGACATCTTCGGCCGACTAGTGTTTTTGTTTCAGTGCATGGTTGGTGACGAAACTTTCCCTTTAGCTCTTGTGCAGCCGTACGATGCCCCAACCGGCCCTCGACTTGCAAAGGACGTGCATCTGAACTTATGGAGGGTGCGTGAGCAACCTCGTGAATCAGCTGAAATATTTTCTGTGCGTTCGATTATCTGTGGTGCGCTACTTTATCCAGATCATACAAGACTCGGCGAGCACTTGGTAATTGACACGATTGATACCGACATGTTCCTTCGTGTGCAGATGATGCACAAAGCCGCTGGACATCACTGAACATTGGTAAGTTATTTTGTGCCTGCGGATCTCTTTCACGAATGTATTCTGACCACATGAATGATACAAAAAAAAAACTCTGCAGGGTCGGCTCCCCATCTGTCTCCCTACCATCGCTTAATCGCGCAGATCCTTTGTTCATACCTGGTGCGCCATCTTCGTTGGTGGGACTTGAAAACCCCCTTCTGTTATTGCCACTTCAAGCTTGCCTTTCTTGTCTCATAATCCTTAAAATCAGTGCGATCCATCCTGCCGACATACACCGGGTGCTGTACAATATTCGTCCCACACCGGCCGCCATACGATATCCATCATCCACCGCCTGTCGTACAATATTTGTCATACACCGGTCGCCATACGATATTTGTCCTACACTGGCCGCTGTACGATATTCATCATACACCGGTCGCTGTACGATACTCCTCATCATACGTTGGTCGCCGTCAATATTCACTATACACTGCTCGCCATACGATATTCATCATACACCCGTACGGCCGTCTGTGCTTTCTCGTCCGTCAATCAGATTCAAGCCGACAACAATGCTTCTTACCTTTTCAAGAAAAGTCATTCCCAGAGGACCAAGGTTTGAGCATTTTTATGGCCACATATTTGATGAGGACTGAAACGCGTTCAACGACATTAATAAGGCCACCATCCAGCAGCAGGTTTGTATCGAGTGCAAGGTCACTTTCCCTCATCTTTACAGTTTCCTACCCCATTCGGCTCACCTGTCGCCCTATCGGTACCCCGAGAACCTATCTGTCCGTACCGACGGCCCTGACCTCCCTGCCGCTCCCCCCCTTTGACCTACCCATCAACCCCATCTCTCTCCGCAGTATGATCCCGAGAGGATGCCCCCAGTTTCGCATGAAGACGTGACTTCCGGGCCTAATGGCACAGGCGACGACGATTTCGAGCTTCCTGAGGACATTGAGCGACACGATGTGTCGGTTTTCACTATTCGGATCCGACTTTACAACAGCCCACCTTCACGTTGCTCCAATCTTTGAGCTCAGGTCCATTTCACCCAAAGCGTTGTGAACCCAGTCGTACTGTCAGTGATCCTCTTCTAGGTAATTCTCCTGGATGCAAGAGCAGCATGACGAAGCACTTGCGGCAGGTGCTTTGGACCCGATACGGAGCGTAATTCAGGATCAACCCGGCCTACCGGAGGAGGCTCTCGAGGTTGGTGATGTTTCCTCCACCACTGACTCGCATCCTCCTGATCTGGTGCTGACAGTTAACGGCCATGATTCTCGAGGAAGCCCTCAACCGCTCACAAGCCGGCAGGGAAGCCTCTGGAGAATGATTTAGGATGGGTCGTTCAAACGCTCGCGTAAGGGCATGAAGAGATTCATGTTCCCGCTCCACCCAAAAAACCTGCTTGCGATGACGAGTTCATTTCTATCGAGAAGCTACTCGAATGGGCAAGGGCTGCATTTACGGTATCGAAGTTGAACAGGGTGCAGAGCAAATTGTTCCCGATTGCATTTGGTACCGATTCAACGAGCCCGTTTTTCTCTGTGCGCCAACCGGTGCGGGCAAGACCAATGTTGCGATGCTCACCATTCTTCACGAGCTCGCTAAACGCCGGAATGATCAAACTGGTGAATTTGCCCTCGACACCTTCAAAGTCGTCTACGTTGCTCCCACGAAGGCGCTTATTCAAGAGATGGTCGGCAGTTTTAGCTCGCGACTACTTCCATTCAGCATCAAGGTTAGCGAACTTACGGGTGACTCAGATGACGAAGCAACAAATTGCCAAGACGCAAATTATAGTCACGACGCCAGAGAAGTGGGACGTCATTACTCGAGCACCGATATGTCGTGCACAAATCTCGTGCGCCTCATGATCGTAGATGAAATCCATCTGCTCCACGACGAGCGTGGCCCCTTATCAAACTATGGTAGGTGTCGCCTAATCCGTAGACTGTCATTTAATTTCAGACAGACAAGGGCATGCTCAGGACGTCCCTCTCGTCAAGAATCGGTATCTCGAGCGACGGCGATTTCGAACCTCCTGAGGATGTCAAGCGACATGACGTGTCGGTTTTCACTATCCAGATCCGACTTTACAACAGCCCACCTTCACGTTACTCCGGTCTTTCAGATGGACGGCGGCGTGCTCAGGACGCCCCTCTCGTCAAGAATTGGTATCTCGAATGACGACGATTTCGAGCCTCCTGAGGATGTCGAGCGACGTGACGTGTCGGTTTTCACTATCCAGATCCGACTTTACAACAGCCCACCCTCACGTTACTCCGGTCTTCTTTCACCCAAAGCGTTATGAACCCAGTCGTACTGCCAGTGATCTTCTTCTGGGTCGAGAAGCCTCTGCAGAATGATTTAGTTATCGGAAATATGGTGGGTGCTCAATCTGTACGACCGTCATTCTAGATGGACGGGGTGTGCTCAGGACGTCCCCCCCCCATCTAGAATTAGTATCTCGAGCATTGCCCTCTCAGCCAACCCGTCAAAGTCCGCTTGTCGTACCAGAAACTTCTCAAACGCTTCGTACTCGGCAGCTTGGAGGGTTGCACAGGTGGGGGGTAAGCTTATTCCACCGTCTTATGGCACTTCAAGACGAAACCGTTGTCTCCCTCTCATCTCTCACTTGACCCTGGACTGCCATTGGCCAATCTCATCTCCTTTCATTGCTTCACCTCAATGCACACCATGACGATCTGCACGAAGATCCCCACCCTCACCCACATGTGCTGCAGCTCCCAGGACACTTTCCTAGCCCTCAACCGGACCAGGCTCACCTGCCTCGGGTCCAATACGTCCGTCCACCTCTCACCCAGTTACTTGGCTGAGATTGTAAGGTCAATATATGGAAGTTAGCATGTCAGGAACTGATATTCTTAAGACCGACACTCGCGCCAAATCGCCTTCCGCTTTCGATACTCCGGTTTCTCGACTTAAAGAACGTTCTTTTACCTCGCCTTCGACAACGCTGACGCAACAAGGTGGTCGTCAAGATGCTACGGTGTACAGGCATGAGGATATCCCTCCTCCTGGTGGGTTCTACCAGTCATCTGTGCGGCATATCGACCGCAACGCTGTACGGTCGCGATCGGACGACGCCAACCCAGCCACGTCGGATATCGCTTCATTAAAGCGTCAACCCCTTAGTAGCTCCTCCCACCACACAAACAAGTGAGTCCGACCAAACATTCATGCTTCACTGGTTCTCTTGAAGGCATGTATGAAACGTGTAGCCTTGTGTCGTTTCTCACCGTTTTCCCGCAGATGTTGAAGCATGGCCGCGCAGGCGTCCCGATGGAAGTCATGGGCCTCATGCTGGGGGAATTCGTCGATGAATACACCGTCCAAGTAGTCGGCGTATTTGCTATGCCACAGTCCAGTACAACGGTCACCGTGGAGTCCGTAGACCATGTCTTCCAAATGAAGATGGTTGACATGCTGAAACAGACAGGCCGGTCAGTCTTATTCACTTCTAGGCACAGCTCACCACTTACATACCATAGCCCTGAGATGGTCGTGGGGTGGTATCATTCACACCCGGGCCCCCGGGGTTTGGGTGTTGGCTATCAAGTGTTGATATCAATACGCAGCAAGTGTGTCCTGTGACCACGCTGCGATTGTGCATACCCAACACCTGTCGCCTCAGTCATTCGAACAAATGCAAAGTCGCTGCGTCGCCGTTGTCATCAATCCAATTCAGTCTGTGAAAGGAAAGGTGGTGATTGATGCCTTCCGTCTTATCAATCCCCAGGTTGTTCTCGCTGGGCGTGAACCTCGACAAACGACATCCAACATCGGACACATCAATAAACCTTCGATCCAGGCGCTGGTCCATGGACTGAACCGCCATTATTATTCCATTGTTGCCTTCGATCAACTTCGGTACCAGAGCCGGAAACTTGCGGCTACGAGGTCCATGATGCTAACAGGGAACGCACTACTTACGCATCGATTACACCAGCATGCATCTGCACGTGGCCCATTATTTGTTAAGTGGTGCGCATTTTCACTGATTTGACCGATATATACAGATTTACTGACGTCTAATACCATGTGCCTGCCCTCGTGGCAGGAAAGCATCCTTGGCTCCACGGCCCCATATCCGGCCGCCCACGTGTTGACTTCAAGCATTTAAATCGTGGTCCAACGACACAACAAGCCCCTCCCACGTCCCTCTCTCCCACTGATCGACTTCCGATGTCCTTGAGCGGCCGCTCCCAATTGGCCCTTTCTGGCCTCAATTCGGATGTCGAGGATGACTCCAGCGATCTGATCACATCTCATTCCACGGTATCATCCCTCAGTTCTCAACCGATCGGGCTTACAGAGGTGCGTCGCAATGACATGTACTTACCGCCTTATAGCTCTAACCTGATTACCCAACAGGTACTCAGAACTACTCAGCTTCAACTCGATGTCAAACGAACCCGCAATCGCGAACTGAAAGAACAGAACGCGATATTAGAAGTGAACAAACCAAAGCGGGCAAAGAAAAACGTTCCTCCCGAATTGCTCGCATACGAGGGAGAGATTAGGATACTGGCGAAGAAATATGGAGTGATTACTGAACTATTCTTTCCGCGAACTCCTACGACGGACGCTATATCTCAGCCATACCCGGTGGACGCCCCGTCGTTCACAACCGCCGATCGTTATGCTACCGTATTGACGGAAGAACTGTCCCTTGTTGCGGAACTGGACGCATCCCTTCCTGACCACCTGCGCAGAATCAGGAATCTGAATTCTTTTCATGACATGGTGCGTTAGTCTAATTTGCCCAACCTTTTTGCACGTTACACAATTAATGTTCATGTAGTTTGCGCAAGCCATGCAGAGTGGCCGGTCTGACATCCTATACAAGTTACGAGATAATGTAGAAGTAATTTTCGGCCTCCCCAAAGCCTACTTCATTCCAAACTTCGCCCGACTCACAATTGCGGAGGTTATCAAGATGCTCGGTGTCAAGGATGTAGGCACGCCCGGTCAAAAATTTACCATGTGGTTCCCATTTCTCTTCAAGAATATGAAGGTTGACATGCGAAAACCGTTTACAAACTGGGAGCCGTTGGGACTGGTAAGGTAACACTATTCTCATAACCCGTTGCAAACATGTTTTGCAGATTCTGAAGACGGCACTGTGGGGCAAAGCGTCTCTTGCGGAAGGCTTCGTGCGGCGCGGCGGACCGAAAACGAATGGACGTAAGTGGCAAGTCTCTGCAGTCACACCTGGAGCTTTCGCTTGGGCAGCGACCATTGTAAGTAGACTGCCACGCAGTGTATTGGATATACGGGGCTAATCATACCTATTAGTGTATGTTTATGCTTTCTCCAGACAGCGAGTTCCCCGGTAATGGCGTTGGACAACTGTCAAAAATCAACTACTACGAAGTATTCCGTGGCTACAAGTGTGTTCTCGTTACGGAGTGGGCCGACCCACACATTCAAAAAATAGTCAGTGAGGTGAACAGCTTCGTTTTCGGCAAGTCTGGCGCGACATCTGCGAAATCTGGTTCCACCGGCCCAATGGAGGATTTGGCGGCAGAAATTGATGCAGCGATGGCTGCAATGGATGCTGCCGCGCTGGCCTCGGAGGATGATGCGGACGACTCCATTGATGAGACTGGTCCCGCAGCTGCGTCGTCTTCCGGTGGTACTCAGTCGGCCCCAGCTGTCGTTGACGAAGGCGATTCATCTGGCTTGGAAGCTACTGCAGCACCCATGTCATTCGATGAAGTTGCTGCTGTCGTCGATCCCGCTAGCCAAAAGACTAACAGTAGGAAGACTAGTAGTGTATCGAAGTCTACCAGGGGCAGGAAGACTACGAAGGGTAAACGTCGTTAGTAGCTCTTAGTTTTGTCGTTTTGTATGTGCCGTGTCATTGCTACTTTGGCTACAGTCGTGTTGCAATAGTAGTCAAATTTGGCCCAAGTCCCTAAGTAGCTGCATAAGAATAACCGAGTTTCAAATGTAATTGTGGTCCTATGGACCAGTGGTAAACTATGCCCGTCGTAACTGTGCTACTAGTTTTAACTACTCATTAGCTAGTGAAGTATTAGTTAAGTAATAGCCCTAATTAGAGTAAATAGGTCGTGAGTTCGAATACCGCATGTCAATGAAAAAAAATTACTATAAATAAGTACGGGCATCAAGTCAAAATGATAAGATAAGGATTGAGATAATAGTAGAGTGAAGTAGATAAGATAACATCAAACATGTAATTAAATGAGGGTAAAGATTAGAATAAGATTAGACGGGTTACATTTTTGTTATCATCACCCCCATATGTCATCGCAATGGCATTGCAATAGTATCTAAATAAAGTTACAACGCCGTGGTGGCACTGCCTTTCCCGTGATGGAAACAGACTCGTGTACGTCACGATAGTATCACAATGATGCTGTAACAAAGGGGTGACTAAATCAAAATTGGTGGAGTGACCCCCGCAGCCTTACTGCAATCCCGGTTGCAGTTTCCATTGCAATCACACAGCGATAACGTCATAATTTTTATTTTAATGAAAGCTTTACCATTGCGGCTATATTACAAATATCAATTTCATTTTAACTATTACAATCGCTTGCAACGGGTTTAAATAAATTTACCAAATTTCCGACATTACGGAATCTGTTACATGGTGACAAGCATATGTGTAAACCCGGATGCAATGTCCATGTTTGGTAACTCGCTCAATAAACAAAGGACGGAAAACATCCATCACACCCCCAACCAGCATCAGCCCGACATAAACCTACTTTGACGTCCACAGAACGTCAGCTTAACTTGGGCGTGTAGTGTATTTAGTCCCGTACGATAGTAGAACCACCTCAGACATTTGCCGCTATGCGCGCACGACTGAGGTGGGCACAATATTTTCTTCCTTTTGTATTCTAGCACTCGAGCTTACCAACCACCTTAGTTGTTATATAGGTAATGCAATAGACGTTTGCCGCTACGCGCGCACGACTGAGTTGTTATATAGTTCTGTTAAGCGCAACTACATCATCACCCTCATCCGAATCTCCCCATTCTGATCGCAGCTGGGCCCGCCATCAAGCCGCCGAAGCACAGAATCATACTTTCGATTCCCTCGGAGAGCCATGTGGTCTTCGCATTATCCCAGGCCAAAACTCCTTCCTCGTGCTACCGAATAACATCTCGCGTTTAACAGCTGTAGGCATAATTTTACACCCCGGAGGACCTACTTGCTCCCCACTCGGTGTCGTCGCCGGTGTTGGCGATGCTGACTACGATGGCTACTGGAGCAGCGTTACGATTGGGGGCGGTACTGGCAGGACGAGTAGTAGCACGGATGGGAGAGTTAGTTCTGCGGCGGAATCTACGCTTGTGCTTGCGGTCAGAGTCGACGAGAAGTTGAGACGGTTGGGCGAGCTGGACGACGTAGAGATGGTGTCGGAGAGTAGGAGGGGGACTGATGCGAAGTGGAAACTTGACCCGAGGGAGGTGTTGGGTGTATTGGAGACGTTGGCACAGATCCGATGAGGTGAGGGTGCTTCTGCCTTGTGCTCCTTGCACTTCGTCTTCTGTTTTGGATTCTGTTTTCGTTAGATGTTCGATTCATACACACGCCAGGCTTGCGCACATTCGAGCTATGGTTCCATGTTCTATATATTCCGTAGTCCAACTATTGCATCTCCCCGACGCTCGTTTTCCTCCATCCTGCTATGTTTTCTTCGTCGTGTTACATATACGGGATTTTAGTCATGCCACATACGATGTTGTTTATGGTAGACCGATACATACACGGTTCTTTAATAGATGTTTGCCATCTTGCAAAAGCTGTCAAAAACTGGAATCCCTACTACCATGGTTGCCTGAACGATGCCAACCACAGCAGACTCGGTTCCAACCTGCGAAACAACTACGCTGTCTTCGCTGGTGTTGCGGAAGCCTTCCGTAGTGCGCCAAGGTAAAAGTTACATCGCTTGCCTAACGAAGAGACTGGTTGTTGCACCTGCGAATCGATATTCACTGCCGCCCAGTTCTGCATATATTAATGCTGGTATTGTGGTTGAGGGCTCGAAGCACGTATGGCCAGAGTCCATGCACTCCTTAGCAACACTGTCAGTTGTATGTCAGAAGAGGATGTATTTCCACGTCCCAGGTAGAGGGGTCGTCTAGTCTGCCAAGTCGACGGCATCTTCAGCCACTTCGGCGATGTGCAATTGATACCTACACCAGAAACCTGAGTGGAGGGGTGAAAAACGCTGTCGATCATACCTTCTTAATATTAGCTGCGGACGAGCAGGCAGCAGGCCAGATGGGTAATTTTATCCTGATAGTGCCTCCGGAACACGGCCAGGCAGTACACACTCCTGACTTGCGGCTTCGTATCTATAGCTGCCACGATAACACCGGTCCACTGGGGCTGAAGGCTGAGGCCTCGTACTCGACCCATAATACTTTTCCTTAAAACCCGCGAACTGCTGCAGACGTGTACATATCATTTTACTTCAAGCCTTCCACTTGCTGTTCCCCAGACACATAAAACTCACCATCGGATAAAACACCCTGGAGTGTCGGACAACTAAGCAGTGTATACAATGTCCTATAAATGTTGATTCATCGCAGACGGCGCGAGCCTTTTTGTTCGCGACCTTGGAAGATGCGGCTTTTGAATGTAGTAGCTGTTCTTGACCGGGAAAGGGATATCCGAATAGTCGGTTCCAAAATCGAGGATTTGAAAGAGCTCGATGACAACGATGCGAGTCATGCCATACGCTGGGGAGCTGAGGCCACTTACGATGGGATGACTGGGCTCACCACGATGAAGCCATGAAAAAGGGATGATGGTAGGGAGCGTGACGGTTACCAGAATATTATCAAGAGTTGTGAGCAGGCCAAGAAGGACGGTTACGGGTAGTTGTGGATCGATACGTGTTGTATTGACAGGCGAAGTAGCTCGGAACTCTTGGAGACGATCGATTCGATGTATCGAGGGTACCACAATTCGGGGATGTGTTATGTGTACCTCCACGGCGACGTGGACGAGCCAGCCTTTCCCACTAAATGAGGCTTCAGTAGGTTCGGCGAGTCCAACGGTTGGCTGGAGCGGTTCTCACGAGGCTGGACACTCTAGGAGCTTACCGCTTCGAGGAGAGCCAAATTCTTTCACAAGGACTGGATGTCCATTGGCATCAAAGAGGAACTAACAACCACGTTGGAGGATATCACAAGGATTCCGACGCGAGTGTTGAACGACAGAGAGGTTCTGAAGAGGTGTGACACATTCCCGAGAGAAGACGATGCAAATGGAAGATGGAGCGTATTCACTGCTGGGCTTGTTCGGCATGAACGTGTTGATGCTGTATGGAGAGGGCTCGAAAGATTTCCAGTAGCCCCAGCTGGAGATCATCCGGGTATCCAACGATCACAGGTAGTTGCATGGAACCGAAAGGCATGGCAGCTTGGAATGTACGGAAGTGTCTTGGCGGACCGCCACCCCACCCAAACCGTGGAACGTCCCAGTTCGTGGAAGAAGCAGAGGGGTTTATGTGCAAGGGCGAACCTCTACTAAAGGTTGCTATGCAATTACGGTTAGAACGCGCCCTGACATAAGCCGCCTCATTCCGGTGGGGTTTAAAATGTGTAGCACCGATAGCCGCAACTCCTGTGTGTGCAGAGCTGTATCACGATGACAGGGAGTGCTTGGGATATTGATGAAGGGTTAATGGAATGGGATACGGTTGATGCTAACGGTAAGTGGTTCATTTACTGTGATCCATGCGTTGCAACTGACACTCTGATTACCATCACTGAAGAGCCCCTTGAATGGGATACAGTTGGTACCGACAGTGACGATGACATCCGTGATGATGAGTACTATGATCCATCCGTTATAACTTATCGACGAGCTCGCCTCCGACAACAATTCGACATAATCTGCGCTGTGTGGGCTGCCGTCATTGAAGTGGTATCACTGGTGACCGAGAGGACTGAACCTGTCGCCCACCATGCTTCTATCCACCTAGAAAGGATCCAGATGGAAGCGATACGAGACTTGGGGCGAAAGTTGGACAATTTCAGAGGCGTCTTCGAGAAGACTTACGAGAGCGGGGAAGGATCTTATGGTAGCACTCCAGCAAAGCACATCATCCCGATCCATCCAATTTCTCGAAGGGCAAGGGATAGGTTCGTGGAGGTTGATGCGGCTACTCTGGCGCCTGCTGAGTTCGCCTGTTTCTTGGACCTTCTCGTGGAAGATGTAGTTGTTGCTGATACGTATCTCTCGATTGCTAAGGATCCCGACCACATTGTTGCCTGCCGAAAAGCATGGATTCAGACGCACCTCGAGCAATTGAAAACCACCTAGTTTTACATCCCGTACACCTGTAGCATAGCTTCCTGTTGTTCAAGTCTCATACGATCGCCCTGCCTGCATCTTCCCAGTCAGACATTTCAAACCCGTTCACAAGTCAAAGTCACCGCCAGCCCACGGCCGGGCACAAGTTTGCACTCAGCTTCCGTACACACTCCCGCGCCGTCGAACTCGAATAACGAGCCTTTCCCTGCCTTTAACATGTCATCGTAAATTCCTTTGATCGGTCATTCACGCTTTTCCGTCTGCGCAAGTTCCAGACTACGTGTCAGGGCACCTTTGGCCAGTCTCCAGTGCAAACAGTCCCACCCTTCGTCGCCCTGACCCAAGTCCGTTGCAGGCAGCTCCAATTTCGACGGAGTATACCAAGCGTGGTACATATCTCCCAACACTCACTGCAATGGCGGTCTCAAAATCGCTGTCGACAGTGCCAAGGGCAGGTTGCCACGGAGGCTCTTGGGAGCAACACTGACAGCTTCCGTCCTGAGATGCACATACAGATGAGAGATGTGTGTGATAGCGTCCATGTCTGAATTCCTGGTGGTGGATTCGAGAGCTGTTACGACAAGTTTTGCTTCCAGGCAGGTTCATTGGCGTTCATCACGTTCCCAGAGGTTTTCTTATACACTGTACAGGTTCTATGGTCTTGTCTCCACTGTGCAGTCCCAGACGCACCAAAGGCCAAGTTCTTCTATGAGAGCACACCTTTCAAGCAGTATAGGTCCGTCAACCAGCATTTTGCAGACATCATCATCGAAAATTACCTCGAAGGCGGCATCAGTGCGTACATGTACTACCTATTGTCCTTTTTGTTTTCCTATTTTTTTTGGACCCGCACTACTGCTTTTGCATATAGTCTGGGTCAATGACTATCACCTTTGCTTCTGGCCTCCTCTGGCCACCTCCGAAAACTGCTTTGGCACCCATTGGTTTCTTCATCCACGTCACCTTCCCTTCCTCCGAAATCTTCTGCAGCCTGTCCGTGCACGATTCCCGGCCAAAGGTGGTCCTTGGTGCAGATCTAGTTGGTTTCCGGACTGCCAGCTATGCTAGACGTTTCAGGCAGACTGTGTCTTGCATCCTGGTGCATGAATCTCCACCAAAGGGTATTCAAGTCGAAGGCCTGTTGTTCCCATTGGTACTGGTTGTGAAGCCGAGAAAGAGTGAAGGACAGTGCCGAGGGAAGGGAAACCAAAGAGAAGGGGGCGTTTTGTGGATGTTGGTGTGTTCCCAATGGGTATCGATGTAAATTGAGGGAGGAAAAGTGAGTCTACTACCATATTCTTCATGAATTGCTGACATTGAACGCTTTAGGCATAACTCCGAGGTCCCATATCGGGTGCAACTACTGAGGCAACGCTACGCGGGGATGAAGTTGATAGTAGGGTGAGCCAAGCTCGATGAGACTCAGGTTGGTGTTACCCTATCCACCTGTCCTCACGAACTCATGGCACATTTGTAGGGCGCACGCCACGAAATCGAGGCTTTGGAACATTTCCTCAAGGCGAATCTCGAGTTCCAGGGCAAGGCATGTCTCCCTTTCAAATTGCCGTTCTCACCAACCTTACACCGACTGGTGTAGCTCGTCTTGATTCAAGTAACCCTCTAGACTACCAAATGCAATGAACTCGCTGGCGGCTTCTCGATGTCGCGTCACATCTCAACGCTGCATCCTCTACACTTACCTATCAGCCTGTCACTCTCTTGCACTCGCAGGAGGTCATTTAGCTAGTACCTCGCTCTCTCTACCATTGCCAACGCATTCATGGTGACGAGTTTGAGAGGGGGGGGGAGGGGTATGGCGCTTCGGACGCATGAGTACGTCGAATGCTAGGGGGAGAGGAAGAGGGCGTTGATACTGAGCGAGGTGAGTGGTTCTCCCTGTGTCCGAGAAACCCCATTTAACAGCGAGTAGTTCACCGGAACATATAGTTACTCTGGCTTCTGGTCGTGTTTCGCTGTGAATCTGTACGATACACGTGGGACAGCCAAGGCTATTTTACCAGGTCTGTATTCTTCGTCAGGGCTAAGTCAATGGTGTAAGAACAACAATTCGATACAGCGTACCCCTCATTTCACGTACCTAACTTCGCTATACCCTGCAGGCCCTAACGATGCCCGACGAAGAAGATGCGTCCCACTGGCAAGATCTCTATAATCATGTCGTCACTGAGACTGCCGAGACTTTTGTCACCTCCTTCCTTCCCCTACGCCTCCATGCACATACCGAACACGCGTCTCTGTCCATCGACCCATCACTTGTTCTGCATCTTGACCTTCCTCGTCCGATCCCTAAATATCATCATCCCACCACCCGCCTCGTCTTTGTTGATCTGGAAGGGTGTCTGTGGGTGCGGGATATGTCTAAGGGCGCTGTGATGATGATGAAAAGTGGAAGGGAAGCCATGTTCGAGCCTTCCGAAGCCACAATGCGGGCGCTCGAGAGGACGGCAGGTGATCCGAAGAACGAGATTTGGGTGGGTTACCTGTGAAGGGGGTATTAGAGAGACTTGTGTAGAGTGTCCCAAGCATGGGTATTGTGGCAGAGAATGAACATTTCGTGAAGACGAGAGAGATCGGCAACAAGTCGAATGGACTAATGGGTGAGATGGATTAGCATGGTGGCCAACTTGGATTTCGCATGGAAAGGACCGTGTGTCAAGATCCCAACTATGTGAGTGACGTTACGGACACTTCGTGCCCCTTTCCTCTCTGACCTTCGATGTTTACGACATGTGTGACAGCTCATCGACCGGACGTCAGCCTCCTTCATCGAGGAGCGCGCTACATATATCGTGTGGCGATTCTGGACAGGTCCCCCGGAATCCATCGTCTTGATTGATGATGATCCTACTATCACCATCTCTGCCAGCGACACTTCTGCTACCACAAACGCAACTACATCATCACCCTCATCTCAATCTCACTATTCCGACCACAGCTCCCTCGTCAAGCTACTCAAGCATAGATTCATATCATCGACTCCGTCGCAGAGCGCTACGGTCTTCGCATTATCCCAGGTCAAAACTCCTACCTCGTACTGCCATATAACATCTCGCGTTCGACAGCTGTAGGTGCGATTTTACACTGTAGCAGACCTGTTTCTTCCCCACTCGGTGGTGGCGCCGGTGTTGGCGATGCTGACTAGGACGGCTACTGGAGCGGCGTCACGATTGGGGGCAGTGCCGGAAGGACGAGTAGTAGCGCCGTTGGGAGGGTTAGTTCTGCGGCGGAATTTTCGCTCGTGCTTGTGATTGGAGGGAACGAGAAGTTGTCGAGGCGGTTGAGCGAGCTGGACGATGCGGAGGCGGTGTCAACGAGTTGAAGGGGGACCGGTGCGAAGTGGAGGCTTGACCCAGCGAGGTGTTAGGCGTGTTGGAGACGTTCGTCGTTGGCACAGGTCCAGTGAGGTGAGGGCGCTTCTGCCTCAAGGTTCTGGCACTGCATCTTTTCTTTTGGATTCTGTTTCTCGTTAGATGTTATGTTTGATGCACATACACTCTAAGCTAGCACGCATTCGAGCTACGGTTCTATGTTCTGTATGTTCCGCAGCCCAATTATTGTATCCCCCACACTCGGTTTCCTCCATCTTGCTATGATTTTTTGCCGTGTTGAATACATGGAAAAAGTCCTGATGAACGAAGGAGCCTCCTACACAAGTTCCTCTGGTTTCCAGATACTTGTTTGTATTTTCGAGGTAGAAAAAGAAGCCCTACTGTACGCTATAGTGGTCCTTTTATATAGTAGACTCCAGGCTCGATAACAGTCAGAGTACATTCGTAGGATCAACCGGAACAATATCAATGTAAGATGCCAGTCAAACCTTTCTGAACTTCTAAGTAACCATCTGTTCTGCGCTGTCGGGCCGAAACCCTACAGGTCGTTTACCAACCTCAGGTGCGCGTTTCCAGCACGCGGGACGCAACCGCCCTGACCACGTATTTTGAACAACTCCTTCAAGTTGGCAATCCGCGAGTCATTTGTATGAATCCCATTTTCGTCTCACGCCGAGAGTCATCTCTACTTTTACAGATTCGCAGATTCGATGACTTCTTCATTTATATCGGCAGTGGGTAAGCAGTGCCCATATCAGAAATTCGAACGGAGGGCTTACCTGGTCAACGGACACTAAGGGCACGTCTGATGAGCGATATGGATGATAAGTTCCCAGCAGATGATCTTGTTTCTAGTCGCAGACAAGCAGCCTACCGGCCACAAGGAAACTTTGTTCTCGATAGCACATACCTGCACTGCAACACGCGTGTACGGCCTGCCAGAGTACACTCCTGATTTTACGGCGCCTCCGAATAATTGTGGCCTTGCACCGAGGGTCACGCTCGACACGTGTACCTTTCCTTTTTTTTTTTTTTTTTTTTTTTTTTTTTTTTTTTAAATCCTTTTAGAGTCCTTTGTTGGGGTACAAACCCTATGTAGGACTAAACTACCTGACCCCGGGGACCCGGTGTCCCGCGGCACCTCATTCCTTTACAAATGCCCCGGTGTAGGCCTTGCCCGCACCGGTCCGCTCCGTTCCCGCCGGCAGCGTTTTAGTTGTCTCAGGTAGACGAGTATGGTCTCAGATCTCCGCTGGTGTGATAGGTGAACATGACGTGACTGTGGTGTAACAATTGCGTCGGCCCGAGGGCCTCCGCAGGGGAGAGAGATGGAGGGCACAGAGTAAGCTGGGGGCCAGGCAGGTGGGGTACCGCCGCTGCGACTGGTACTGGGGGCAGCCCGAGAGTGTTGGTGGGCAACCGGTTGCTTGACCGCTGTCCTGGGTTGGGCAGGTAGCTTCTCGCCTCGTAGTTAGTCGCTTGTCGTAGACTTGGCAAAACGTTTTGTGGCTGCGATGTATGTCGTGAGATGCGGGAGTGCTTCTTGACTTGTCAGCAGGTAAGAGATCTGCGAGGCTTTGCGACCTAGATGAGTGAGTAAGCGATGACGAGCTCTATTGTACAGGGGGCAAACCACGAGGAAATGCTCAACTGATTCCTCCAGTGCTCCACAGCGGCAGCCTGGGGAGGTGACTTTTTTGATGCGGAAGAGGTGTTTGTTGAGTCCAATGTGGCCGGTGCGCATTCTGATGTAGGTCGTGGTGAGCGGTTTTTTCAGGGAGAGAAGGCGGTTGGCGTTGGTGTGGGACAGCGTGCCAGCGTTGTATTTGGTTGCAAATCGGTGACGTGGTGACTTCTTCCACTCCTTTGCCCATCTTTTCTTCGATGTCTCTCTTTGGGCACGTATGGCTGCTGAGATGCTTTGCGGGAGGCCGCGTTTGCGTAGGTATGGGGGGAGGTGGCATGGTGGGCTGCTGTGCTGTGGGCCTTCGGCTGCCTGTTTTGCTTCTGTATCCGCTGCTTCGTTGCCAGGGATCCCCACGTGGCCCGGCACCCACTGTAGATTGACCTGCCAGTGATGGGTTGGCATCGTTGAACGGAGTTTCCGTAGGGATCTGTGGAATTTATCGACTATGTGGTGCCCAGATTTCGTTAGCAGATTCTCACCCGATTGTATAACTGCACGGTTGTCGACGAATATGGTGACTGGGCATTCGAGGTCTAGCTCTGCATGCATGAGGCTGGCCGCGAGGGTGAGGCCCACGGCCTCTGCCTCGTAGACTGTGTGGGAACCGGTTTGACCCAGGTGATATCTAAGTGTCCGGGGGGGATGGTCCTGGTGGTACAGGACGGCTGCGGCGCCCACTCCACTGCTTGTGGCAGAGCCATCACAGTAGATCTTGGTGGGGCTGAGGTTGGCGTCATGTGCAACTTTTGCATTGTCTTTGGTGTCAGGGATTTACGACTTGTAGGGAGCTGGGGTATGGGGGTTGCGGGTGGCTGGGTCGAGTTTTTCCAGATGATCGGGCTTGATGTTGAATGCGTGCATAAGGTGGTGAAGCTGTGTCTTGTGTCTTTTGACCATCCGTGTTGACGCCTTACGCACGAGGGCATGGAGAGGGTGGTGGGGGGGGTGTGATGCCAACCGAATGGCCGCTTGGTGGCACAGGTTCTGGACGCGATGCTCTATTGGGAGAACGTTAGCATAGACTTCTAGTACGTCAGTGGCTGTGGACTTGTATGCGCCCATGATTGAAAGTAGTGCCTGGCGCTGGACACGTTCGATCTTGGTGATGGTGCCTAGCGAGCCCCTGGTTTTCTTCGTGCTGTAAGAAGAGTGTGCTGGTGTACACCAGACGTCCACTGCGTACAACATTTTGGGGACTGCTACTGCAAGGTACAGTCGGCATAGTAGGCTTGCTGGGAGTCCTTTGTTGGCTGACGAGATGCGGCCTATTTGCAGTACGTATGCTGTTCCTTTAGCCAGGGCGTGTGCTGCATGAGTGTTCCATCGCAGGGACTGGTCCACCATGACTCCAAGGAAGCGATGGGAGCGTGTAGGCGTGATGGTGGTATTGCGGAGAGAGAGGGGGGGGGCGGGGGGTGCTACCGTTGTGGTGGAAGTCGATTAGCCCAAACTTGGATACCTCGAATCTAGAATTGTGAGCAGAGGACCACTCAAAGGCACCGCCTTCCCGTTCCATCATGTCACGGAGCTGTGCATGGGTGTCAGCAAAGTTTTCACCTATCGTAACTAGTACCGTGTCGTCGACGAAGGCTAGTGCCATCTCCTTCTTGTTGTTGGCTTTGGGCAAATCTGCTAGGTCAGCGCTGTAAATGACATATAAAAGCATCGATATGGGGTCCCCTTGGCCAATTCCATTGTTGATTGGGATCCAGTCCGATGTGTATCCATCGAACTTGAGTTTTGTGCGTCTGCCACGTAGAAGGCGTTCTACGAAGAGCACTAAGGAGGTGGGGATTCTGCATTTGCGCATGTTGTGTAGCAGGCGGTCAGTGACAGCATTCGGGAAAGCACCCTCTATGTCCAGGAAGAGGGCAGAGACGACTTGGCCTTTCCTCCAGGCATTTTTTACTGTGGACGTCAGTAGATGGAGAGAGTCGGTGGTGGATCTCCTTGGTCTACCACCGAAGTGATTTCTGGGTAGGAGATGGTTGGATTCGACAACGTGGGACAGCTGCTCCGTTACGATTGCAGTGAGAAGTTTGGCCGTGGTGTTGAGTAGGGCGATCGGTCTGTAGGATTTGGTCAGCGTGTAATTGGACTTACCTGGCTTACGTAGGACCACTGTGGTGAATTCCCACCAAGGTTCATAGTAAGTATGGAGCGTGAAAACTGCCCGGAACAGTGGGAGGAGGTAGGGGATGAGGATGGTTTTGCAGTTGATGAAGACGCAGTTGCTTATGCCATCTGGCCCGGGGGCTTTGTACGGGCTGAGGCGTGCGATGTTGCTGCGGATGGCCTCTTCTGTGATGGGTTTGGGGGTGTTGATGGGGGCTGGGTATTCAGGGTTGTCGGGGACCGAGGAGGTGGGTGGGGGGGGCGGGAAGAAGGTGGAGGCTAGTGCTTCGCTCTTCTCTTCGTTGGTGGACAGGAGTTTTTCGGCCCCATTAACCTTGGTACTGAGAGTTGGTATCTTCGCACAGCCGCCGTCCCCTGGGTCTGAGGAGGCATACTTGTTAGCGAGCCACAGGTCATTACCTTCGACTGTCTCGAGCCATTCTGTCCAATGTTGTGCTTTGGTTCGTTTCAGTGCCTCAGAGTAGTCATTGCGTTTGCGTCTGTGGGACTCGTGGGTGGGGTGGGATGGATCCGACCTATGTTTGAAGGAATCGCGGTTGGCCTTGGCTAGTTCCGTGCGGAGTTCTGTAAGGTGATGGGTCCACCACCGTTTGGCATGTGGGGAGGGCTTGTTCAAGGGGACCTCTTGGGCTATGGTGGCCTGGATAGCGCTCGTTAGGGAGTGAGCAGCCCGTTGGAATTCAGCTGTGGTAGCTAGGATTTTGGGGGGGCCAAGCGGCAGGAGGTTGGTCTGGAGTGCCCGTTGGAACTTGCCCCAATCGGCTGCACGGAAGTTGTGTCGGGGCTCTGGGATGGTGCTAGCTAGCATCATGTCCAGGATGCTGAGGATGGGGACATGGTCTGTTTTGGGACCTCTGTTGGATGGGTCAGTATCGCACTCGGTGAAGAGCCCCAGGGAGTGCTCCGTGCAGAACACATTATCTGGTCTAGTCCAGTTTTTCGAGTTTGAGAGCTGGAGGGTCGGGGTACCCTTCGGCAGGGCCATTGCCATGCCATACCTACCCAGGAGGTCCACGAGGTGTTGTGCTTTTGCAAGGGACTGCGTGGTGAACAGCTGGGTGTTGTCGTCATCGTCCCAGAGAGGGTGGTGGCGATTAAAGTCGCCTAGCCAGATGACATGGTCACCCTGGGAGGGTTGAACGGCTATGGCCTCCGACGTTAGAAACTCATCGAGCGCTACTTCTGTGCTGCGTTCGTTGCAGTCGTTGTAGACGTTGATCAGTGTGACCTTGTGGTGTGGTCCTGCAAACTGAACGACCACTACGTCCGGGGATGGGAACGGGATTTGATGCCAAGCACTGGTGCTTAGTGAGGTGGAGATTAGCGTGACTGCCCTCGACGTCCGGTCTGGGTCAGAGTAGCGGGTGGAGGGGTACACCGTGTAGAACTTAGGGGAGGAAATGGTACACTTATTTGGTCGGACATGGGGTTCCTGGAGGGCGTAGACATCCCAATGCTTGGAGTGGGGGCCATGTAAAAGGGAGTGCTGGGTGGTGCCTGAACGGTTGAGGTTTTGCTGCCAGATGCGGAGGTGGGTGGGTGCGCGGTTTAGCTCGTCAGTCATGTGCGGTGGTGAGTACTTGCCCTGTTGCTGTTGCAGGGGCGGATGGGGTTGGTGGGGGGACATCGAAGGCGTGGGGATCGCATGGGGGAGTGTAGTCGAGTATGTCAGGCGGCAGGGAAGATTGGGAGGATCTGACAACAGTGACCCCATGTAGTCACATTAGTCACAACATATGAGTAGCCCGTGCGCCAAACTGCCAACACATATGGACAGCCCGTGGCGGGCCCATCGAATTAGTCAATACGTGACTTATAGGCGGGCCAGAGTTCCCTGAGTGACAATAACAAATGAGCGGGCCCGAGAGTAAGGATGCAACGAATATGTACAACATATATACTGGCCCGCCTATTTGAAAGAGCCAAGGGAATACCATAACAAATGTACGGGCCCGTCCGAGAGAGCAGGTAATACCGCGCAACTCATGGACTGGCCCGTCCAAGGTGGCAGGTAGTAGTACCTAACCCATGGACGGGCCAGCGGTGGGTATGACCGTCATGCCGCGCAACTCATGGACTGGCCCGTCCAAGGTGTCAGGTAGTAGCGCATAACTCATGGACTGGCCCGTCTAAGGTGTCAGGTAGTAGTACATAACTCGTGGACGGGCCAGGCGTTGGTATGGCGGCCATCCCACGCAACTCATGGACTGGCCCGTCCAAGGTGTCAGGTAGTAGTACATAACCCATGGACGGGCCAGGCGTTGGTACAACGGCCATACCGCGTGTAATGGATCGAGGATTTGCCCCTATCTTTTCATCTTATCTAATCACTGATTAGATAGCCGATTAGATCATCTTGATCTTATCTAGGGCTTTTCTTCGTTGGGCTGCGTACCTAGCCCTTATCCAGCCACGATCCAGACTCCCGATTACAGATCCCCTTTCCCCTTTTCACAGTTTGAGCGCTATTTATACTTACAGTTTAGATCTTAGGCCTAGTACTTGATGAGGTCATGGTGACATCATCCTGATGTCATAGTGATGTCATCCTGACGTCACCACTGACATCATACCCAGTGCCCATGCCTTGAGGTATCCTCATGGCCCTACCTAGAGAGTATATAAGTAGGCACTACCCTGTATTAGTTCCTTAGTTCTATTCATTTCCGTGATTGGGCGTTTCCCCTCTTGTCTCTGATTGAGTGACTGTCGTCTAGCCTCGCTTAGGCTTCATCGTCATCTTCGTCAAGATCTGTGCGTCCGTCCTCCGCCTATCCCGTCGTCGTTGTCCTTGCCCTGGTTATTGTTGGTTTGTTTGTCCAGTGTTCCTTCTTCGGTCGTTGTCTTTCGTCGACTAGTCTAGCCTGACTGTGTCACTCAAGCACGACTCATAACACCGCGCAACTCATGGATGGGCCCGTCCAAGGTGTCAGGTAGTAGTACCTAACCCATGGACGGGCCAGGGGTTGGTGCAACGGCCATACCGCGCAACTCATGGCCTGGCCCGTCCAAGGTGTCATGTAGTAGTACATAACTCATGGACTGGCCCGTCCAAGGCATCAGGTAGTAGTACATAACCCATGGACGGGCCAGGCCTTGGTATGGCGGCCATACCGCGCAACTCATGGACTGGCCCATCCAAGGTCTCAGGTAGTAGTGCATAACTCATGGACTGGCCCGTCTAAGGTGTCAGGTAGTAGTACATAACTCGTGGACGGGCCAGGCGTTGGTATGGCGGCCATCCCACGCAACTCATGGACTGGCCCGTCCAAGGTGTCTGTAACGGCCCATACTTTTTCACTACTTGTTGTAGCGTAGTCTTAGCGTAGTTTACCTTATTTATCCACTCTCTGGTTAGGGTTACTTAGACGTGCTCATAGACGCTTTACTTAGTCAGCTGGTTCGTCAGCGTAGCTGCATTGACTCAGTGTGGAGCGCTGCAGCCAATAGCGTTTATCCCTCTTTGTTTGGCTTGTTCTACGAGGTTCCACGGTACAAACACTCTAGTTAGTATAAATACCGTCTCTCTTGTCGTAGACACGCCAATCGAGTTCATTTGTGCTCTTGCGCATTAACTCTTTCCCTAAGTCCTCTACTCTATATCAGTCAGGAGTAACCGAGTATAGTCCTTGTGATTATAAGCGTTACACTTGAACTCGATTGTACACATACTCCCTTACTCCGCTTGCGCCCAGGCATTTAGGGCAACGTATACCCGGACTCCAGGGTTAAGGAGCTTTACCTTCTTCTCTTCACTTCGTTTACGGGGCGACGCCTTTAGTCCCGTCCACCTATCGGCTGGTGGTTGTGTTTGAAGAAGAAACGTAGTTAGTAGTCCCGCTATCCGTCAAGGGTAGTGCGAAGGCGTAACCCACATTAGGGGGTGGAAACGCATAGCTTAACAGTAGTTCCCCTACGTCACGGGAGGTAGAAAGCGTACTACCAGTATCCCTAGTTACCGTACGATAGTTGAGACAGAGTACCGCCACTGAGGGCAGGGAAAATCTCGTCAACATTCCTCGAGTCAAGAAGTCGGAGTCTTTGGCTCCTCGTATTAGGTTCTCTCCTTACCTGAAAAAGGAAGAGTCGCCCGCCCCCCCACTCCTGTTCGCTCGGGAAGTAACACCCCTCGAGCAACAGATCTTTGGTACCCCTGAACCTCTCCTTCCTCGCCTCTCGCCTCTCCCTCTTCGCTCCCCCTCTCCCGACCCCAACTTACTGGGTTTCGTTCTGCACGTCCCGTACAACCTACGGAACAGACGAACCATCCGACCTCCCCCTCGCACCCCCATAACGTTTACTGGTCATGGACCAATTCACGCAGGACCAGCTGCACTTCATGCAGCAAATGACGGCCATGATCACAGCCCAGGTCGCCAACCAGGTGGCCCAGCACGTCGCCGGTGCCGTGGCCGGCATGCAGCCGCAGCAGCAAGGCGGAGGGGCCGCCCAGAATGTTAATCAAAACGTTGACCCCACGAAACGGGGCGTCGCCGACCCGGGCCTATTCGACGGGTCTATTAGTAAGTTCGAGGAATGGTGGGCCAAGATGAAGGCCTACATCATAGTGGCGAACCAGACCAGCCCTAGGGCTAGGAATCTCGCAGTCTGGTCCAGGATGACCGGACCTATTGCTGGAGCTTACGCGCGGGCGCGTATCGACACATGTATGGCGGCAGGGGCCTGGCTGTCCTACGACGATCTCGTGGCCGAAGTGGAGGCGCGCTTCAGGCCGCTTCACAACAAGGACTGGGCTAAGGAACAGCTCAGTAAAATTCGCCAAGGCTTGGCTAGGACAGAAGAGTTCCTGGCCAAGTTCAACGCACTAAGGACCGCGTCCAGGGTATCCGACGATTACGCAATTTTCATGCTGGAAAGGGCACTCCGCCCTGAAATTGTCCAGCAGATCTTCGTTCAGGGACGCCGCAAGGATACCTGGGCGGAGTACGATGTCGAGGCTAGATGTCTCGGCGCTGCCCTGGAGGCAGTAAGGATCAAGACTGGCAGTGCGTCCTCTCGATGGGGACAAAACTTCTCACGACCCTCGCCCGGGGTAACGTCAGGGCAAGGCGCACCCATGGACATTGGGGCTGCGCAAGGCGGATCAGGAAGCCGCCCTAAAAAGGACTTCTCAAATTACCAATGCTACGCGTGCGGCCAGAAGGGCCATATACGACTGCATTGCCCGCAGGCCGGGAACAAAGGAAAAGGGCGCCAGGTGCGCTCTGAAGGTGTTGACCCGCGGCTGGCCGCTATGGATGGGATGACTTTCGAACAGATTGTCGCCCATGTTTCTAAGTTAAAAGAATCAGAGCTGCAGTGAAGTCGGGTCCTGCAGGCTCGGACAATGTTAGTACTGGACTTGTTTCTTTTTCTCCCTATAGTTTTTCTTCTCGTTGCGTCTCGGTCTCATCCTCTAAAAATAGCATAAAAACAAACACAAAAGTAGAAAATACAAAAACACAAAAAAAGGTTTCATTCTCGGACATAGTTACTGTAAATAGGTTTTCTCCTCTCTCTGTAGATAATATGGACGACGATTCGGACTTGGTACCTACACCGTCTGTTGGAGGGTCCCGAAAGGGCTCGGGACCGGACGTTAAACTGGCACCGCTTAATTCTCCAAGCAATAAAAATCCCAAAAATAGCGTTTCAGAAGGATCCGAGTCGGTTAGCGATGCTCAGGTGACAGTACCGCCAAAATCCCGAGTTCGCACGCTCAACTTAAAGGATCACGTTGCTGTACCTATTATTATTCGCACTAGGAAAGGTGACGCACATGCTGTGCAAGCCTTGCTGGATTCCGGTGCTACAGGCGTTTTCGTGGACGCTAAATTCGTTGATTGAAAGAAGCTTCCCAAGTTGTCTCTCCCACGAGCTGTGGACGTATTTAATGTTGATGGTACTCTTAACTCCGCTGGAAGGATTACGCATCAAGTACCGCTTAGAGTTCAGTTCGGAGATCACTTCGAAGAGTTAGTAGCCGATGTCATGGATCTGGGATCTCACGACATGATTTTGGGTCACACATGGCTTGCCACCCATAACCCGGAAGTCAATTGGAAAACCGGTGAAATCTCGATGAAGAGGTGTCCTCGTAGTTGCAGGCAACTCGCGCCGAAGCCGGCCTTCGTTAGACGTGTCGAAAAAGAGGAGGTCCAGGCCCTCGAAGACTGGCATAACATATTCAGAGCCGACAAGCAGGAGGCTCCTAAAAAGGACAAAACCCCTGAGGAACTGGTTCCGAAGGAATACCACGAGTATTTAAGCGTCTTCTCTGTCCAGGAATCCGAACGCATGCCGCTTAGGAAACCTTGGGACCACGCGATAGAACTAAAGGAGTCGTTTGTCCCGAAAAAGGGAAGGTTGATCCCTCTCAGCCCTGATGAGCAGACCGAAGTTAGCAACTTCGTTGATGGACAGCTTAAAAAGGGTTATATTCGGCCTAGTAAATCGCCGCAGACCTCTCCCGTGTTCTTCGTCCCTAAAAAGGATGGAAAGAAGCGTATGGTGCAGGACTACCGTTATTTAAACGAGCATACAGTCAAGAACTCGTATCCGCTCCCGCTTATCTCGCAGCTTGTTGACAAGCTGAAAGGCTGCAAATTATTTACGAAAATGGACCTTAGGTGGGGATACAATAACATCCGGATCAAGGAAGGTGACGAGTGGAAAGCCGCTTTCGTCTGTCACCGTGGAGCCTTCGAACCGCTGGTTATGTTCTTTGGTTTATGTAATTCCCCCGCCACGTTCCAGAACATGATGAACGACATCTTCGGTGATATGGAGGACGTTCTAGTAGTGTATATAGACGATCTTATGATATTTACGAAAACGGACGATGAAAAGGAGCATGACAGGATCGTGCTAGAGGTGCTTAGAAGGTTGAAGGAGAACGACTTGTTCGTCAAACCGGAGAAATGTCTATTTAAGCAAAAAGAGGTCGACTTTCTGGGTATGATTGTTGGCACGAATGGAGTTAAGATGGACCCTGCTAAAGTCGCTGCTGTGTGCGATTGGCCGGTCCCCACTTCTGTTCGTGGAGTTCGAGGCTTCCTTGGCCTTGCGAACTTTTACCAACGATTCATAAAGGATTTCGCGCAGGTCGCGCGCCCCCTTAATGATCTCACTAAAAAGGACACTCCGTTTCTCTGGTCCGACAAGTGCCAAGTAGCGTTTGATACGTTAAAGGAAGCCTTCACGACCGCGCCTATACTTATGTTCCCCGATCAGGATCGGAAGTTCCGTTTAGAAACCGATGCCTCGGATTACGCAACCGGAGCCGTGCTCTCGGTGGAATGCGATGACGGTCTCTGGAGACCAGTTGCCTATTCGAGTCACTCGCTTAGTGGGGCAGAGCTTAATTATATGGTTCACGACAAAGAGATGCTAGCCATCATTCGCTGTCACGCACCAAAGGTGTTTGGCGACGTGAGCATGGACTCAGAAGCTGAATGATGAAGAACGGAGAAGCCTAGCCCTAATGCGAAGAATGACTGATATTGCCAGCAGTCATCCATCGCACAAGAACCATCCTTAACGTTAGGGAAGAAACCGCTCGAGCGCCCGAAAAAACTTTTTGAGCGCTAGTTTACGGCATTCCGATTTTTCGAATATCTCCGTCAATTCTAAAGATATCGACACCATTCCCACGCTCACAGGAAGCTCTCGACCACGCCATCCTTCCTACCAAATTTGGTAATGATCCGCGCACTCCACGATTTTCTGCATCATTTCTACCAACGAACGCCCATTTCGCCAATATTTATCGTAATGGCCACCTCCTCGACTGTCTCTTCGCTCGTGTCCTTTGCTAGGGAGAATAACTACGAGTACCTGCCAGGAATCCCCACTAGCTCTCGCCCCGAAGCCTCCTGGTTCATCCCTCCCTCGTCCATGACCTCCCATCCTATCGCTTTGGGACAGCACGTTCTTCTCGTCAGTCTGACGTCGAGGAAGACATTCTTTGGTCGCCTCAAGTCTGTCGTCAGGCTTGAGAGGTCTTATGTGGTTGTTTCGGTCTCTCCAGTCGAAAAGGATTACGGATTTTTCCTTCCTGCCCCCTGCAACGTCTATCTCTCAATCTCGTCTTTCATTCTCCCAAAATTGCGACAGCTCCAGTACCAATTACTATCATCTACACTATCTGATCGCATTCATGACGATTTCGAGGCACTTCTCCCTGCCCTCATTGGAGAAGACGGCCCCTCCTCCTCCTCATGCCCTCCAGAGCACTAGTTGCACCTGGTACAGGTCGCTTTGCAGAGAGGAGAGAGGGGGGAAAGTTGCGAAATCCTAAGCCCTGACTACCCTGGAGACCCCCAAAATTGGCCCCTGGCAGAAATCCCCACAGTTCTTCTTTCGGACGCGCAGCATATCGCCCCAATGAATCTGGATCTCAGATCTAGGAGTCAGAGTGACTCATTTGCAGTCATACCCCTTATTCAGCAGTGACCAGTGCGCTTACTCATCCCCCTTTCTGTCGCATTATTCATCCGTTCCTTAATGACTCATTCTATTTCAAATGATTTGTGATATTCTTCGTCATGCTGACTGATTTTACTTACCAATCGCTTACTGTCCTTACTCAGCCTTGCTCGGCCTTACCAATCCTTTACCAATCCTCTTACCAATCGCTTACAAACCCATTACAAAGTGTTTCCCTCTATTTACTTCAGGCTGCGCTACCTTTTGTATATAAGTACCAATACGTCGCAGCAAGTAACACAGACACACATGCAAGCAAGTAGCCCCCCCTGCATAGGATACTGTCCCCTTTGTAAAGAGACTACTGCCCAATCATTATCGACGTTATCTGCCTTATTGTCGTCGCTCTAAGGCCCTTCATTATCTTCTTTATTCTTGCAGTATCTGAGGCTCCATTAAGGGTCTATTTACTGTCCTTCTTCATCATCTTTACGTCGCTTCTAGGCTCCGAGTAGCCTATATTACTTCGCTTTTCTCAGTCTCCCCCTGCTCCCCTCTCGTCAGGAGCACCTTCCCTTCTGCCCTAGCCTTCTAGGTGTGCAGAACCCCTCCCCCATTTCACTGTAACCGATCCCTCGAGCCAAAGTCCGCGTAGGTAAACCACCGACTCGGCAATTGTCTTTGTGTTGGGTTTTTTTTGGTGTTTTCGCCATAGATCCACACGTCGACTCACATCTGGAGCCCACCGCGAGGGGTGGTTACATTTGGCTTGAAATCCATCTCATATTCTTCGTAAACGACTCCTACATCGTCTGCCCTATCGAAATCTTCATCATCGCCAATAACCATCCATTCCACCTCGTCGCAACTCGCCTTTTCGACCGCCAATTCCCCTCGGAATAATCCCCATACTTTCCCACCATGTCTTCGACTACTGCGAACCCACTTATGCCAGTGCAAGCTCAGGCAGCTGCATCTGTTAATTCTGCTCGTTCTGTACTCACTATGCCACTTCTTGGAACCAAATCTTCCCCAGAACTCTTCCAGGGCGACTGCTCTCGAGTTCGCACCTTCCTCGACCACTATGAGCGACTCTGTGCCTTCCATAATGTCACTTCGGACCATGATATGGTCGCCTCAATCCTCCCTTACTGCAATACTCGTGTCAGAGAGATCATCGAAGGAATGCCTCACTTTCATACCCCCAACTGGGCCAGATTGAAGGCCAGTTTACTTCGCTACTTCGATGCCGACATCTTCGACGAAAGGTTCTTCGAAAGGGACCTGAAATCTCTTGTGCTGCGATTCAGGAATCAGCCCATCATGTCCCTGCACGATTTCCGAGCCTATAACCGAGAGTTCACTCGAGTTGGAGGCTGGATGAAGCACAAGGGAAAGCTCACTGAACACGAACATGATCGCTACTTCTGGGCTGGACTTTCTCCTTTGTTTCGAAGCTCTGTAGAGGGTAGACTGAAGCAGAAGGACCCCAACCTCGATGTCAGCATACCTTTCCCCTATGACGAAGTCTGTAGAGCTGCAGAAGAGGTGCTGCGTCGAGATCGGTTCGATGCAGATGACCTTGACCTCCTCGGTCCTCGATCCATATCCAGTCTTTCAGAGAAGGAGAATATCCCTCCACAGCAGCATGATGCGAGGGGAGGGAGTGTCCGACCGCTTCTACCACCCCAGGATGCCAGGAGAAACTTGGAGACACTGGAGAGGGAGGGAAGCATGGCTCAGAAGCAGGATGAGGTCGAAACCCTGATAAAATCCTTATCTCGTATGTCCTTAAACGATCCAGATTACTCATTGCTCTATTATCGAGCCATCAAGATGGATCCCGATGCTGCAAAGGTGATTCGTCCCCCAGCACTCCACTCCGCCCCTGTTCCTAGCTCCACTGCGCCCCCTGTCAGTCCGAATTCATCCCAGGCACGCCCCCAGAGGAAGCCCATCGTCTGCTTTGGCTGTGGAGTCACTGGACATGGTCTAGACACCTGCGATGCAATCAATGATCTTATCAAGAAGGGTTCTTTGGCTAGAGATGACAACCATCGCGTCATATATCCCAATGGGCAGCGCATCTACAGGAATGGTGATGAAACGATCTTGCAGGCTTATGAGAGATCTGTGAAGCCGACCCAATCCCCCAGTAGTGTCCACTTTGTTATCCATGAAGAAGCCGATGAATTTCTTGGAGCAGAGATCTATGAGTTAGAGGATGACGCTGTTGTTGCTGCTGCAGAGAGAAATGCGAAAATCTCGAAGGATAAGCGAAGGGAAGTCTTCGATGGAGTGCTCCTCCCACCTCGGAACCATGGGAAGGGCAAAGAGAAGGAATTTCCGAAGCAATCTACCTCATCGACACCTGCCAATCAGCCTCAGCCACCATCAGCCCCACACTCTGATCGCCTATCAGCCCCACAATTTGATCGCCCATCAGCCCCTATCCATCAGCCATCAAATCAATCTTATCCGACACCTGTCGCACAGCCACCTGTCAATGTCACTGCGCCCAAAGCCCCTGTCTTCGTTCCTGTTGATGTCCATCGTCGTGGCTTTGATGGGAATGATGATGATGCCATCATGGAAGATGAATCCATCAATAAACCTTCGCAACAGGCCTCTGAGTCCCCTGCAGACAAGGGGAGGAAACCCAAGGCCCCTGCTGCCATGACTTCTCCATTATCTCAATCAGCAGACCCAAAGGCTATTGTGGATCGCATTCTGGCTACCCCTATGACCCTTTCATTGGGGGAAGTGATAGGAGCTTCAAGGGACGTCTCTCATCATCTTCAGGAACTCATCAGATACAAGCGTCAACCCATCACTCAATCTGTCAGAACTGTCGATGGGACACCTCCCATCAGTTCTTATCTCGCTTTGACATCTAGCCCCTTAATCACAATTAATCTCACCTGTAATGGTCGACAGGTGACAGCTGTCATCGACTCAGGCTCCACCCTTAATGTGGTCAAATTGAGTATAGCACGATCTGTCATTCAGATGCCCATCGACATCTCAAGAAGCATCAATATGAAGGATGCCAATGGTGGAGTATCAATGCTTACTGGTCTAATCAAAGATGTACCACTCTTCTGTGGTGCTGCTAGGACCTGGACCAATCTATTTGTTGCCCCTGATGTCGATGCAGGCTTTGATTTGCTTCTAGGACGCCCCTGGGCACATGGGAATGCTGTCAGCATCGTTGAGAGAGGCTCAGGTACCTTTGTAGTCTTTGGATCAGACAAAGATCATCCCCTCGAGCTCTGTGTCACTGAAGGGACTGCTGAACCGATTGCTACTGCTCTCATGGCGACTCTCCAGCCCTCTAGCTTCGAAGAAGACTCTGGGACCTTGGCAGATAATGAAGCATCCGAATCTCCTGCTACTGAATCGCCTATTACTTTCGCTTCACCTTCCCCACCCTATGAAACTCCCCCTTCGACTCCCCTGCATCCAGACTCGATTCCAGATGGCATAGATGGTGCGCTTGGACTTCCAGAATTCCATCCTATCCCTACCATCACTGTTGCCCCACCACCAAGCCCGCCATCTTCGAATCTTCTTCGTACACTCCATGACGAGCTACAGGCTGCTGAGCCGAGTGTTGTGGATAATGATCCCTCTGTAGCTGCTCTTCGTCGACGAATTAGGAGGGAGGAAAGTCAGTCCCTCATGGCAATTCTTACTAGATTCACTCATCGGAACCCCCACTTCTTCCGACTCTATTTCGACTCCGATTATGCCCTTGCTGGTGCAAGGGGCATCGACCAGAATGACCACGAGTATCAGGACTTCATCCTCCTGCATACCTATCTAGTTCAACGCCTTCCTGGAGCTTCATGGAATGATTGCCTCGACTTTACTGGCTCGACTTATGCTCGCTTCTATCCCGATCCTCGCCCTGACCCTGTGGATCAGAGTCCACCTCCCAACGACCCCATCCTATCCCCTGATCCTCCTGACGAACCAGATCTGCCATATTCACATTCTCAGTGGAATATGTGGTCCTCCGAAGCCGATGCTCCTCCAGATAATCCATCCCTGCACTCTCAGTCGAATATTTTGTCCTCTACGGACGAAGGTCCTCTTCATCCTCCTTCCCCTCATTTGCAAATGAATATTCCACCTGCTGAAGCCCCAAATCCTCCACCTTCACCCATTACTGGGCTCGCCTATCTCGAAGTGCCTGCCACCGATTTATCTGAGTCTTCACTGTTGTTTCAGGTCGATGATCCACCTCCTGATCCTGATCCTCCGATTTCCTACCCGAATCACTCATCTACTCCCTCGGAAACACTACCTATCCATACCAATCACCGACCTTACCCACCTATTCCTGATTCCGACTCCTTTCGCTTTCAGACTTCATCATGGTCCTCCAATGAGTCTATCTTCTGAATTTTCTGATATTACTTACGATTTTTCCTATGAACCATATGCTTCTTATGCTTCTCCATATGCTTCGTATGCTTCTCCTTTTATTTCATATGCCTCTTATGCTTTTCCTGTTACTTCTTATGCTACTCACTTCGACCGAGAAGTCGTTAAACTCCTAAATCCACAGACAATTCTTCGCTCTCATACTCTTGTACCACCACCTACTATGCTCGCTTTGGTTCAGTGCTTCGAAAAATCTTTTTACTGTAATTTTTCGTGTTCTCCTTCGCCTTCCAGACCCCTGACCTCTCCAGACTCGTTATCTATTCAAAATAACAAAAAGCCACAAAAAATCTTTTTCTCCTTATCTGATTTCCTTGATTTGTTACGTTTTAGACGATCTCTTGTTACAGATACAGAAAACCCAGATATCGACAATGTACGCTCAGTATATGGCGCTTATAAACGAGTTGATCGCAAGGTCAAACCTGTTCCGGGCGTTTATCCAGAAGACGCACACGTTCATCGCCGTTTCCCGGAAGACCCCCTTAAATCCCTTATTCCACTCACGCCTCACCCCCCTACTTTTGTTCCCACGAAGAAGCTTACCAAGGAACGCCTGCACTCCATGAAATTAAATGCCGACAACTTCCTGTGGCCAGAAGAGGAAAAACTTTTTTGCCACATAATGAAGCTAAACGAGCGCGCGCTTGCCTTTGACGAATCGGAACGTGGCAACTTCAGATCTGATTACTTCTCGCCTTACATAATCCCTGTCCTGCCCCACGAGCCATGGGAATATCGTAACATTCCGATCCCCCCCGGTATCCGAGACCGAGTCATACAGCTTCTTCGGGATAAGATTGCAGCCGGACTCTATGAACCGGCTCAGTCCTCCTATCGCTCAAAATGGTTTTGTGTTATGAAGAAGAACGGAAAGATCCGAATCGTCCATGATCTGCAGCCTCTCAATAAGGTTACAATTCGGGACGCTGGTGTTCCTCCTATCTTGGACGACTTTGTGGAGCCGTTCGCTGGCCGGCAATGCTATACCGTGTTCGATCTCTTCTCCGGCTTCGACGCACGCCAACTTCACCCCGATAGCCGAGATCTTACCTCATTCCTGACGCCGCTTGGCTTGCTACGCCATACTGCCATGCCTCAAGGCTACACCAACTCGCCATCGGAATTCCAGAATTGCACAGCATTCATTCTTCAGGACGAAATCCCTCACATCGCCAACGTTTTCATCGACGATCTGCCTATCAAAGGCCCTGCTACACGTTACGAAGATGCCAATGGCCATGCCGAAACGTTAGCCGAGAATTCTGGCATCCGGCGCTTCATTTGGGAACATGCCAATGACGTACATCGGATCATGCATCGATTTGCTCATGCCGGAGGAACGTTTTCCGGTCCCAAATCTCAGATCTGCCAACCTCGTGTCACTATTCTTGGCCAAACCTGCCATCCTCGTGGTCGTTCCCCTGACGACAGCAAGGTGAAGAAGATTGTGAATTGGCCAACGCTCCTTACGCCCAAAGATGTACGGTCGTTCCTAGGCCTCTGTGGTACTGTTCGTATCTGGATTGCGAACTACTCGCAGCTGGCTCGGCCGCTGGTCGACCTCTATCGCAAGAATGCTCCGTTCGAATGGGGAGAGCCCCAACAGGAGGCGTTTGACGCCTTGAAGCACGCCGTTTCAACTGCCCCTGCCCTTCGCCCCATCGACTACTCATCCGATTCCCCCGTCGTTCTTTCCGTCGACACCAGCAATGTCGCCATAGGATTCATTCTTTCGCAGTACGACTCAGAAGGACGCAAACGCCCTGCTCGCTACGGTTCACTCCCTATCAACGAACGAGAATCACGCTACAGCCAGCCTAAGCTGGAGCTTTACGGTCTTTTCAGAGCACTACGACACTACCGCCTCCATCTTTACGGTGTTCGTCACCTATGGATCGAAGTCGACGCCAAGTATATCAAGGGTATGCTTAATGACCCAGATCTTCAGCCCAATGCAACGATCAATCGCTGGATCGAAGGTATACTCCTCTTTGACTTCAGGTTGATCCATGTACCCGCTATCAAGCACCGTGGTCCTGATGCACTCTCTCGTCGTCAACCTACCGAGGAAGACTACGAGGAGGGCCGTATTGATGCAGAGGAAGCTGACGATTGGTTAGAGAACGTTCTTTTCTTTGCAGAAACTCATCCCCTTCCTTATGACGCCATGACGCTCCCATCGTTCCTTTCCAATGATACGACCCAAGACACCCAGTTACGCCAAATCCTACACTTCCTTCGTACCACCGAACTTCCCATTTTCCCTTCCAACACCTCACAAAAGCGATTCATTCGCAGATCCTTGCAGTTCTTCCTCCGTGGAAGCCATCTCTTCAAACGTCGAGGTTCCCGTACCCCTGTCAAAGTTATCTTCGACCCAGATCTTCGTGCACAGATACTGAATCAAGCCCATGAAGAACTCGGTCACAGAGGCATCTTTGGAGTCTTTCAGACGGTCAGAGAGCGCTTCTATTGGCCTCAGATGTACAAGGATGTTGCCCATCACGTTCGCTCATGCCATGCATGCCAGATTCGCAGCACTCGTAAAACCGAAATCCCCATCACGATCTCTGCATCCCCCCGAATCTTCATGAAGGTTTACGTCGACATCATGCTCATGCCCAAAGCCCGTGGCTATCGCTATCTTGTTGCTGCTCGAGATGATCTTTCTCTCGCAGCAGAAGGCCGTGCTCTCAGACATGCCAATGCGGATAATCTCGCCAAGTTCTTTTGGGAAGAGATACTCTGTCGATATGGAACGGTCTCTCAGATTGTCACTGACAATGGCAGCGAGATCGAGGGTGCCTTTGAGAAACTCATGCAGCGCTATTCTATCCCTCAGATTCGCATCTCGCCCTACAATTCTCGAGCTAATGGAGTTGTGGAGCGAGGACACTTTACCATTCGAGAAGCTATCATTAAGGCTTGCGAAGGCGATCTCAATCTCTGGCCTACCAAGGTCCATCATGCTTTCTTTGCAGACAAAGTGACGACTCGACAGTCTACTGGATTCAGCCCCTACTTCCTCCTTCATGGTCTCGATCCCATTCTCCCATTCGATCTCTTTGAATCTACATATCTCGTTGAAGGATTTTATTCTGGAATGAGCTCAGAGGAGCTTCTTTCACTTCGCATTCGCCAATTGGAGAAGAGACAAGATGATATCCATGCCGCCTTTACTACCCTACAGAAGTCACACCTACGATCCAAAGACCAGTTCGAAAGAAAGTATGCCCTACGCCTTGCAAAGTCATCATACCAGCCTGGAGACCTTGTCTTGGTTCGCAATAGCCAGGTTGAGAAGGAGCTTGATCGAAAATCGAAGCCACGGTACCTTGGTCCCTATGAAGTTGTTCGTCGCACCAAGGGAGGCTCCTACGTCCTCAAAGAACTCGATGGCACTATCTCTAGACGAGGCATTGCTGCATTCCGACTCATTCCCTACTACTCACGCGACACTCCTTTACCTGACAATATCCTCCTCAGTGGAGACAATGAGCCAAGCAATGACGATGACGAAGATGACGACGAGAATGAAAATAATGCTTATGACTCTGACGAATTCTCATGATTTCCTTCACTACTTTTCATTTATCTCCAGCCACTCCTTTCAGATTTTTTTTTCTTTTCTTTGTTTCACCCGTTTGTGTTTGCTGCATTGGTCGCAATCGGGGACGATTGCATTTCTTGTTGCTGGCGGATGTCACGCACCAAAGGTGTTTGGCGACGTGAGCATGGACTCAGGAAGCTGAATGATGAAGAACGGAGAAGCCTAGCCCTAATGCGAAGAATGACTGATATTGCCAGCAGTCATCCATCGCACTAAGAACCATCCTTAACGTTAGGGAAGAAACCGCTCGAGCGCCCGAAAAAACTTTTTGAGCGCTAGTTTACGGCATTCCGACTTTTCGAATATCTCCGTCAATTTTAAAGATATCGACACCATTCCCACGCTCACAGGAAGCTCTCGACCACGCCATCCTGCCTACCAAATTTGGTAACGATCCGCGCACTCCACGATTTTCTGCATCATTTCTACCAACGAACGCCCATTTCGCCAATATTTATCGTAATGGCCACCTCCTCGACCGTCTCTTCGCTCGTGTCCTTTGCTAGGGAGAATAACTACGAGTACTTGCCAGGAATCCCCACTAGCTCTCGCCCTGAAGCCTCCTGGTTCATCCCTCCCTCATCCATGACCTCCCATCCTATCGCTCTGGGACAGCGCGTTCTTCTCGTCAGTCTGACGTCGAGGAAGACGTTCTTTGGTCGCCTCAAGTCTGTTGTCAGGCTTGAGAGGTCTTATGTGGTTGTTTCGGTCTCTCCAGTCGAAAAGGATTACGGATTTTTCCTTCCTGCCCCCTGCAACGTCTATCTCTCAATCTCGTCTTTCATTCTCCCAAAATTGCGACAGCTCCAGTACCAATTACTATCATCTACACTATCTGATCGCATTCATGACGATTTTGAGGCACTTCTCCCTGCCCTCATTGGAGAAGATGGCCCCTCCTCCTCCTCATGCCCTCCAGAGCACTAGTTGCACCTGGTACAGGTCGCTTTGCAGAGAGGAGAGAGGGGGGGAAAAGTTGCGAAATCCTAAGCCCTGACTACCCTGGAGACCCCCCAAAGTTGGCCCCTGGCAGAAATCCCCACAGTTCTTCTTTCAGACGCGCAGCATATTGCCCCAATGAATCTGGATCTCAGATCTAGGAGTCAGAGTGACTCATTTGCAGTCATACCCCTTATTCAGCAGTGACCAGTGCGCTTACTCATCCCCCTTTCTGTCGCATTATTCATCCGTTCCTTAATGACTCATTTCTATTTCAAATGATTTGTGATATTCTTCGTCATGCTGACTGATTTTACTTACCAATCGCTTACTGTCCTTACTCAGCCTTGCTTGGCCTTACCAATCCTTTACCAATCCTCTTACCAATCGCTTACAAACCCCTTACAAAGTGTTTCCCTCTATTTACTTCAGGCTGCGCTACCTTTTGTATATAAGTACCAATACGTCGCAGCAAGTAGCACACATACAAGCAAGTAGCCCCCCTGCATAGGATACCGTCCCCTTTGTAGTGAGACTATTGCCCAATCTTTATCGTCATTATCTGCCTTATTGTCGTCGCTTTAAGGCCCTTCATTATCTTCTTTATCCTTGCAGTATCTGAGGCTCCATTAAGGGTCTATTTACTGTCATTCTTCATCATTCTTACGTCGCTTCCAGGCTCTGAGTAGCCTGTATTTCTTCGCATTTTCAGTCTTCCCTTGCTCCCCTCTCGTCAGGAGCACCTTCCCTTCTGCCCTAGTCGTCTAGGTGTGCAGAACCCCTCCCCCACTTTGCTGTAACCGATCCCTCGAGCCAAAGTCCGCGTAGGTAAACCACCGACTCGGCAATTGTCTTTGTGTTGGGTTTTTTTGGTGTTTTCCCCATAGATCCACACGTCGACTCACATCTGGAGCCCACTGCGAGGGGTGGTTACATTTGGCTCGAAATCCATCTCATTTTCTTCATAAACAACTCCTACATCGTCTGCCCTATCGAAATCTTCGTCATCGCCGATAACCATCCATTCCACCTCGTCGCAACTCGCCTTTTCGACCGCCAATTCCCCTCAGAATAATCCCCATACTTTCCCACCATGTCTTCGACCACTGCAAACCCACTTATGCCAGTGCAAGCTCAGGCAGCTGCATCTGTTAATTCTGCTCGTTCTGTACTCACTATGCCACTTCTTGGAACCAAATCTTCCCCAGAACTCTTCCAGGGCGACTGCTCTCGAGTTCGAACCTTCCTCGACCACTATGAGCGACTCTGTGCCTTCCATAATGTCACTGCGGACCATGATATGGTCGCCTCAATCCTCCCTTACTGCAATACTCGTGTCAGGGAAATCATTGAAGGAATGCCTCACTTCCATACCCCCAACTGGGCCAGATTGAAGGCCAGTTTGCTTCGCTACTTCGATGCCGACATCTTCGATGAAAGGTTCTTCGAAAGGGACCTGAAATCTCTTGTACTGCGATTCAGGAATCAGCCTATCATGTCCCTGCATGATTTCCGAGCCTATAACCGAGAGTTCACTCGAGTTGGAGGCTGGATGAAGCACAAGGGAAAGCTCACTGAACACGAACATGATCGCTACTTCTGGGCTGGACTTTCTCCTTTGTTTCGAAGCTCTGTAGAGGGTAGACTCAAGCAGAAGGACCCCAACCTCGATGTCAGCATACCTTTCCCCTATGACGAAGTCTGTAGAGCTGCAGAAGAGGTGCTGCGTCGAGATCGGTTCGATGCAGATGACCTTGACCTCCTCGGTCCTCGATCCATATCCAGTCTTCAGAGAAGGAGAATATCCCTCCACAGCAGCATGATGCGAGGGGAGGGAGTGTTCGACCGCTTCTACCACCCAGGATGCCAGGAGAAACTTGGAGACACTGGAGAGGGAGGGAAGCATGGCTCAGAAGCAGGATGAGGTCGAAACCCTGATAAAATCCTTATCTCGTATGTCCTTAAATGATCCAGATTACTCATTGCTCTATTATCGAGCTATCAAGATGGATCCCGATGCTGCAAAGGTGATTCGTCCCCCAGCACTCCATTCTGCCCCTGTTCCTAGCTCCACTGCGCCCCCTGTCAGTCCGAATTCATCCCAGGCACGCCCCCAGAGGAAGCCCATCGTCTGCTTGGCTGTGGAGTCACTGGACATGGCCTAGACACCTGCGATGTGATCAATGATCTTATCAAGAAGGGTTCTTTGGCTAGAGATGACAACCATCGCGTCATATATCCCAATGGGCAGCGCATCTACAGGAATGGTGATGAAACGATCTTGCAGGCTTATGAGAGATCTGTGAAGCCGACCCAATCCTCCAGTAGTGTCCACTTTGTTATCCATGAAGAAGCCGACGAATTTCTTGGAGCAGAGATCTATGAGTTAGAGGATGACGCTATTGTTGCTGCTGCAGAAAGAAATGCGAAAATCTCGAAGGATAAGCGAAGGGAAGTCTTCGATGGAGTGCTCCTCCCACCTCGGAACCATGGGAAGGGCAAAGAGAGGGAATTTCCGAAGCAATCTACCTCATCGACACCTGCCAATCAGCCTCAGCCACCATCAGCCCCACACTCTGATCGCCTATCAGCCCCACACTTTGATCGCCCATCAGCCCCTATCCATCATCCATCAAATCAATCTTATCCAACACCTGTCACACAGCCACCTGTCAATGTCACTGCGCCCAAAGCCCCTGCCTTTGTTCCTGTCGATGTCCATCGTCGTGGCTTTGATGGGAATGATGATGATGCCATCATGGAAGATGAATCCATCAATAAACCTTCGCAACAGGCCTCTGAGTCCCCTGCTGACAAGGGGAGGAAACCCAAGGCTCCTGCTGCCATGACTTCACCATTATCTCAATCAGCAGACCCAAAGGCTATTGTGGATCGCATTCTGGCTACCCCTATGACTCTTTCATTGGGGGAAGTGATAGGAGCATCAAGGGATGTATCTCATCATCTTCAGGAACTCATCAGATACAAGCGTCAACCCATCACTCAATCTGTCAGAACTGTCGATGGGACACCTCCCATCAGTTCTTATCTCGCTTTGACATCCAGCCCCTTAATCACAATTAATCTCACCTGTAATGGTCGACAGGTGACAGCTGTCATCGACTCAGGCTCCACCCTTAATGTGGTCAAATCGAGTATAGCACGATCTGTCATTCAGATGCCCATCGACATCTCAAGATGCATCAATATGAAGGATGCCAATGGTGGAGTATCAATGCTCACTGGTCTAATCAAAGATGTACCACTCTTCTGTGGTGCTGCTAGGACCTGGACCAATCTATTTGTTGCCCCTGATGTCGATGCAGGCTTTGATTTGCTTCTAGGCCGCCCCTGGGCACATGGGAATGCTGTCAGCATCGTTGAGAGAGGCTCTGGTACCTTTGTGGTCTTTGGATCAGACAAAGATCACCCCCTCGAGCTCTGTGTCACTGAAGGGACTGCTGAACCGACTGCTACTGCTCTCATGGCGACTCTCCAGCCTTCTAGCTTCGAAGAAGACTCTGGGACCTTTGCAGATGAAGCATCTCCTCAATCTCCTGCTACTGAATTGCCCATTACTTTTGCATCACCTTCGCCACCTTATGAAACTCCCCCTTCGACTCCCCTGCATCCAGACTTGATTCCCAATGGCATAGATGGCACCCTTGGACTTCCAGAATCCCATCCTATCTCTACTATCACTGTTGCCCCACCACCAAGCCCACCATCTTCGAATCTTCTTCATACACTCTATGACGAGTTACAGGCTGCTGAGCCGAGTGTTTTGGATGATGATCCCTCTGTAGCTGCTCTTCGTCGACGAATTAGGAGGGAGGAAAGTCAGTCCCTCATGGCAATCCTTACTAGATTCACTCATCGGAACCCCCACTTCTTCCGACTCTACTTTGACTCTGATTATGCCCTTGCTGGTGCAAGGGGCATCGATGAGAATGACCACGAGTATCAGGACTTCATCCTCTTGCATACCTACCTAGTCCAACGCCTTCCTGGAGCTTCATGGAATGATTGCCTCGACTTTACTGGCTCGACCTATGCTCGCTTCTATCCCAATCCTCGCCCTGATCCTGCGGATTGGAGTCCACTTCCCAACGACCCCATCCTATCCCCTGATCCTCCTGACGAACCAGATCTTCCATCCTCACATTCTCAGTGGAATATGTGGTCCTCCGAAGCCGATGCTCCTCCAGATAATCCATCCCTGCACTCTCAGTCGAATATTTTGTCCTCTACGGATGAAGGTCCTCTTCATCCTCCTTCCTCCCATTCGCAAATGAATATTGCGCCTGCTGAAGCCCCAAATCCTCCACCTTCACCCATTTCCGACACTACTTATCTCGAAGTGCCCCCTGTCAATTTATTCGAGCCTTCACTGTTGTTTCAGGTCGATGATCCACCTCCTGATCCTGATCCTCCAATTTCCTACCCGAATCACTCATCTACTCCCTCGGATACACCACCTATCAGTGCCAATCACAGACCTTACCCACCTATTCCTGATTCCGACTCCTTTCGCTTTCAGACTTCATCATGGTCCTCCGATGAGTCTCTCTTCTGAATTTCCCAATATTACTTACAATTTTTCCTATGAATCATATGCTTCCTATGCTTCTCCTTTTATTTCATATGCCCCATATGCTTCTCCTTTTACTTCTTATGCTACTCACTTCGACCGAGAAGTCGTTAAACTCCTAAATCCACAGACAATTCTTCGCTCTCATACTCTTGTACCACCACCTACTATGCCCGCCTCAGTTCAGTGCTTCGAAAAATCTTTTTACTGTAATTTTTCATGTTCTCCTTCGCCTTCCAGACCCCTAACTTCTCCAGACTCGTTATCAATTCAAAATAACAAAAAGCCACAAAAAATCTTTTTCTCCTTATCTGATTTCCTTGATCTGTTACATTTTAGACGATCTCTTGTTACAGATACAGAAAACCCAGATATCGACAATGTACGCTCAGTATATGGTGCTTATAAACGTGTTGATCGCAAGGTCAAACCCGTTCCGGGCATTTATCCAGAAGACGCACACATTCACCGCCGTTTCCCAGAAGACCCCCTTAATCCCTAATTCCACTCACGCCTCACCCCCCTACTTTTGTTCCCACGAAGAAGCTTACCAAGGAACGCCTGCACTCCATGAAATTAAATGCCGACAACTTCCTGTGGCCAGAAGAGGAAAAACTTTTTTGCCACATAATGAAGCTAAATGAGCGCACGCTTGCCTTTGACGAATCGGAACGTGGCAACTTCAGATCTGATTACTTCTCGCCTTACATAATCCCTGTCCTGCCCCACGAGCCATGGGAATATCGTAACATTCCGATCCCGCCCGGTATCCGAGACCGAGTCATACAGCTTCTTCGGGATAAGATTGCAGCTGGACTCTATGAACCGGCTCAGTCCTCCTATCGCTCAAAATGGTTTTGTGTTATGAAGAAGAACGGAAAGATCCGAATCGTCCATGATCTGCAGCCTCTCAATAAGGTTACAATTCCGGATGCTGGTGTTCCTCCTATCTTGGACGACTTTGTGGAGCCGTTCGCTGGCCGGCAATGCTATACCGTGTTCGATCTCTTCTCCGGCTTTGACGCACGTCAACTTCACCCTGATAGCCGAGATCTTACCTCATTCCTGACGCCGCTTGGCTTGCTACGCCATACTGCCATGCCTCAAGGCTACACCAACTCGCCATTGGAATTCCAGAATTGCACAGCATTCATTCTTCAGGACGAAATCCCTCACATCGCCAACGTTTTCATCGACGATCTGCCTATCAAAGGCCCTGCTACACGTTACGAAGATGCCAATGGCCATGCCAAAAACGTTAGCCGAGAATTCTGGCATCTGGCGCTTCATTTGGGAACATGCCAATGACGTACATCGGATCATGCATCGATTTGCTCATGCCGAAGGAACATTTTCCGGTCCTAAATCTCAGATCTGCCAACCTTGTGTCCTATTCTTGGCCAAACCTGCCATCCTCGTGGTCGTTCCCCTGATGACAGCAAAGTGAAGAAGATTGTTGAATTGGCCAATGCTCCTTACGCCAAAGATGTACGGTCGTTCCTAGGCCTCTGTGGTACCATTCGTATCTGGATTGCGAACTACTCGCAGCTGGCTCGGCCGCTGGTCGACCTCTATCGCAAAAATGCTCCGTTCGAATGGGGAGAGCCCCAACAGGAGGCGTTGACGCCTTGAGGCACGCCGTTTCAACTGCCCCTGCCCTTCACCCCATCGACTACTCATCCGATTCCCCCCGTCGTTCTTTCCGTCGACACCAGCAATGTCGCCCATAGGATTCATTCTTTCGCAGTACGACTCAGAAGGACGCAAACGCCCTGCTCGCTATGGTTCACTCCCTATCAACGAACGAGAATCACGCTACAGCCAGCCTAAGCTGGAGCTTTACGGTCTTTTCAGAGCACTACGACACTACCGCCTCCATCTTTATGGTGTTCGTCACCTATGGATCGAAGTCGACGCCAAGTATATCAAGGGTATGCTTAATGACCCAGATCTTCAGCCCAATGCAACGATCAATCGCTGGATCGAAGGTATACTCCTCTTTGACTTCAGGTTGATCCATGTACCCGCTATCAAGCACCGTGGTCCTGATGCACTCTCTCGTCGTCAACCTACCGAGGAAGACTACGAGGAGGGCCGTATTGATGCAGAAGAAGCCGACGATTGGTTAGAGAACGTTCTTTTCTTTGCAGAAACTCATCCCCTTCCTTATGACGCCATGACGCTCCCATCGTTCCTTTCCAATGATACGACCCAAGACCCAGTTACGCCAAATCCTACACTTCCTTCGTACCACCGAACTTCCCATTTTCCCTTCCAACACCTCTCGAAAGCGATTCATTCGCAGATCCTTGCAGTTCTTCCTCCGTGGAAGCCATCTCTTCAAACGTCGAGGTTCCCGTACCCCTGTCAAAGTTATCTTCGACCCAGATCTTCGTGCACAGATACTGAATCAAGCCCATGAAGAACTCGGTCACAGAGGCGTCTTTGGAGTCTTTCAGACGGTCAGAGAGCGCTTCTATTGGCCTCAGATGTACAAGGATGTCGCCCATCACGTTCGCTCATGCCATGCATGCCAGATTCGCAGCACTCGTAAAACCGAAATCCCCATCACGATCTCTGCATCCCCCCGAATCTTCATGAAGGTTTATGTCGACATCATGCTCATGCCCAAAGCCCGTGGCTATCGCTATCTTGTTGCTGCTCGAGATGATCTTTCCCTCGCAGCAGAAGGCCGTGCTCTCAGACATGCCAATGCGGATAATCTCGCCAAGTTCTTTTGGGAAGAGATACTCTGTCGATATGGAACGGTCTCTCAGATTGTCACTGACAATGGCAGTGAGATCAAGGGTGCTTCGAGAAACTCATGCAGCGCTACTCGATCCCTCAGATTCGCATCTCGCCCTACAATTCTCGAGCTAATGGAGTTGTGGAGCGAGGACACTTTATCATTCGAGAAGCTATCGTAAGGCTTGCGAAGGCGATCTCAATCTCTGGCCTACCAAGGTCCATCATGCTTTCTTTGCAGACAAAGTGACGACTCGACGGTCTACTGGATTCAGCCCCTACTTCCTCCTTCATGGTCTCGATCCCATTCTCCCATTCGATCTCTTTGAATCTACGTATCTCGTTGAAGGATTTTATTCTGGAATGAGCTCAGAGGAGCTTCTTTCACTTCGCATTCGCCAATTGGAGAAGAGACAAGATGATATCCATGCCGCCTTTACTACCCTACAGAAGTCACGCCTACGATCCAAAGACCAGTTCGAAAGAAAGTATGCCCTACGCCTTGCAAAGTCATCATACCAGCCTGGAGACCTTGTCTTGGTTCGCAATAGCCAGGTTGAGAAGGAGCTTGATCGAAAATCGAAGCCGCGGTACCTTGGTCCCTATGAAGTCGTTCGTCGCACCAAGGGAGGCTCCTACGTCCTCAAAGAACTCGATGGCACTATCTCTAGACGAGGCATTGCTGCATTCCGACTCATTCCCTACTACTCACGTGACACTCCTTTACCTGACGATATCCTCCTCAGTGGAGACGATGAGCCAAGCAATGACGATGACGAAGATGACGACGAGAACGAAAATAACGCTTATGACTCGATGAATTCTCATGATTTCCTTCACTACTTTTCATTTATCTCCAGCCACTCCTTTCAGATTTTTTTTTCTTTTCTTTGTTTCACCCGTTTGTGTTTGCTGCATTGGTCGCAATCGGGGACGATTGCATTTCTTGTTGCTGGCGGATGTCACGCACCAAAGGTGTTTGGCGACGTGAGCATGGACTCAGAAGAATGATGAAGAACGGAGAAGCCTAGCCCTAATGCGAAGAATGACTGATATTGCCAGCAGTCATCCATCGCACAAGAACCATCCTTAACGTTAGGGAAGAAACCGCTCGAGCGCCCGAAAAAACTTTTTGAGCGCTAGTTTACGGCATTCCGATTTTTCGAATATCTCCGTCAATTCTAAAGATATCGACACCATTCCCACGCTCACAGGAAGCTCTCGACCACGCCATCCTGCCTACCAAATTTGGTAACGATCCGCGCACTCCACGATTTTCTGCATCATTTCTACCAACGAACGCCCATTTCGCCAATATTTATCGTAATGGCCACCTCCTCGACGTCTCTTCGCTCGTGTCCTTTGCTAGGGAGAATAACTACGAGTACCTGCCAGGAATCCCCACTAGCTCTCGCCCGAAGCCTCCTGGTTCATCCCTCCCTCGTCCATGACCTCCCATCCTATCGCTTTGGGACAGCGCGTTCTTCTCGTCAGTCTGACGTCGAGGAAGACGTTCTTTGGTCGCCTCAAGTCTGTCGTCAGGCTTGAGAGGTCTTATGTGGTTGTTTCGGTCTCTCCAGTCGAAAAGGATTACGGATTTTTCCTTCCTGCCCCCTGCAACGTCTATCTCTCAATCTCGTCTTTCATTCTCCCAAAATTGCGACAGCTCCAGTACCAATTACTATCATCTACACTATCTGATCGCATTCATGACGATTTTGAGGCACTTCTCCCTGCCCTCATTGGAGAAGAGCCCCTCCTCCTCCTCATGCCCTCCAGAGCACTAGTTGCACCTGGTACAGGTCGCTTTGCAGAGAGGAGAGGGGGGGAAAGTTGCGAAATCCTAAGCCCTGACTACCCTGGAGACCCCCAAAGTTGGCCCCTGGCAGAAATCCCCACAGTTCTTCTTTCAGACGCGCAGCATATT